>JASANE010012208.1:0-21531 GCA_030248225.1 Trileptium ribeirensis | reverse complement strand
GAAAATAACTTATGATGCTAGTCTTCCTGGCACTTAGTTAGCAGAACAGCTACGGGAAAAGCTTTCTGCTGGGAAAGTTCGGAAACAAAAATTAGACCTATAATAGTATTTTATATTAAATGTTTGTCCGGATTATGTGTGAATTCATAGTAACCCATCTCTGACCAGGCACGACGTATGCTGTAATGTCTAAGTAAGTCGATAGCAATATCACAGCCTGACCGCTGCCATAACAAAACCATAAATCCACACCTGTTTTCAAAGGATGTCCGTTGATGAACCATTCTACACGCAAATCAGGATCGTCGGTCGGTGTAAGTCGTGCTGAAAAACAAGCACTTTCACCTTCCCGGACAACAGCTAAATTCTGCAACGGCTGAACAAATACCGGTGCGAATTTTTGACGCTCCTTCTCGATTGGAACATCCCGACGATTGAGATAGGCTTCAAGTTCTTGAACGGCTTTCGTTTTAGAGTCTTTGACTTGAGGCGCGGTGATGAGGCCTGATTTGCCTAAAAATGTGATTTCTCAATATATATATCCATGATATAAGTGAATCCAGAAATACTTTCATGAAATTTATACTGCTTAAGATAAATTTGTTTTAAATCACAATCTTTATTTGTTGAAAAGTTAACAGGCTTGGCGAGGGAGTATTCACAGTGATAATTTCAATTGTATAAATTATCTAGATTTCTTTTTGGATAGTGTTAGAATTATGAATGCAAAAACTACTCCTATAATTTATTTGGTCTATCATTGTACAATGAGTAAAAAGTTGGATTGTATCAATAGGTAAAGGAAAATGTAGCCCTTTGTAAATAAGATTTTTCCTGCAAACATTTGATGCTCATTGATGCACAACTGCAGCGTTGTGTTTACTGAGTTTGTCAATCGGTGTTTGTTTGCACCTACGTTGATATTCGTTAGTTTTCCAAGGTCGCTTGAGAATCTCAGTAACAGCTTGAAAACAACTCAGTGGTTTCTGCTCGCCGATCACTTTTACAATACGATCTAAGTTCATGACACCGGTACGAGTTTGAGAACCATTGAACAGTTCAGAAATTAATTCGGGCATGACAGGGTTAACATCGAAAAACACGGCTAACATTACAAAAAATACAAATTAACATATCTCATTTAATATTACTGAATCAAAGCACGATTAACATAAAACATCGAAAAACACGACTAACATTACAAAACTGACAAATATACCTCATTTAATGTTATTGGATCAAAGTTTATATAACCACTACTAAGTCTAACGACTAACTAGCTACACTACAAATAAATAATAACATCAACCATGTTACCTTGACAATTGATAGTCGTCTTAGTGGAATCGGTTCCTTTTTTGTTGGTTGCTTTGCACAAGAATTCACCATTATCTTCAGGCATTGCGTAGAGAATATCCAAGACACAAAAACCAAAATCATTAATCGGTCGATAGCGATGACCATACGTCAATGGTTTGCCGTTATGGAACCATTCCACGCGTAGATCAGGATCATCAACTGGAATCAGTTGAGCTTCCAAATGTACCGAATCACCTTCGTCAAGTAGCGGCATCTTTAATGGAACAAAAAAGTATGCCGAAAATATATGTTCTAACGCTAGAGTGTATAAATTAAAGAGGAGCTAGTGTGCTAAGTAATGAATTTGAATCTTTTTTATTAAATTAACCGACAGCCATAAATTCCTACTCGCATTTGTGCTCGAATATTTTAAAATGAAATCGTTCCACGGTGTTGACAACAACAATTTGCATATTTCGAATCCAGGTGGCTTTATAAAACTCCGCATATTTAGTGTATTAATTGGAAATTAATTGACTTTACTTTCCGGCTATGACTATTTCGAAGTCTGTTACTGTCCGACTGTGACTGTTTCTGGCAGCCCGATTTTCACTGTATTTGTAACATATTTTATGTAACACGGCACTTTAAAGGGAAGTTTGGCAAAACTAGTTCCATATTTTAAAATGAACCTGTGCAATAGTATAACAAAAATCTGCATATTTCGAATGCAGGTGGCTTCATAAAACGCCGCATATTTAGTGTATTAATTGGAAATTAATTGACTTTACTTTCCGGCTATGACTATTTCGAAGATTTATTTTTTCAAATTTTTGCTTGTGTAAAAGAATAGTATTGCTCAATTAAGCTTTCTCAATTAATAAAGAACCTAAAAGAACCATTATAAAGAACCTCAAACCCATGTTTATAAATTATTTTCTTAAATTAATTTCTCAAATAAATGCCGATTTTTATAACACATTTGTCAATTTCATACACTATAAATCATTATCTATTTTGAAGAACAGACAGTCGCTGTTAGTTTAGGACATGCTGGGATAGTGCTGGATCAACTGGAAAGTATTGCAAAGGAGTCCAAACTCAGGCTTAGCTCTTCGATATATTAAAATCATTTTAGTGCATATTTTTGTAGCGCTGACGCTCAACACTATATTCTGAGGGCATCTGGCTACTGATGACACATTTTACGTTTGATAAAATAGCCACATCCATATTACATCACAATATGAAAATCGAAGAAGTACGTCAAACCCAAAAAAAAAACATAGTGAAATATTCACATCGACTAGTGGTACGATGAATTTTGGTGGTTGTGGTGCTTTTGGTGGAGGCATCTTTGGTAGCGCCTTTGGCTTTTCAAGTTCAATAATTTTATATTACATCACAATATCAAAATTGAAGTAGTGCGTCAAACCCGAACAAAACAAAGTAAAATATTCACTTCGACTAGAGGTACGATGAATTTCGGTGGTTGTGGCGCTTTTGGTGGAAGCATCTTTGCTAGCGCTATTGGCTTTTCAAGTTCAATAATTTTATATTACATCACAATATCAAAATTGAAGAAGTACGTCAAACCCAAAAAAAACAAAGTGAAATATTCACATCGACTAGTGGTACGATGAATTTTGGTGGTTGTGGTGCTTTTGGTGGAGGCATCTTTGGTAGCGCCTTTGGCTTTTCAAGTTCAATAATTTTATATTACATCACAATATCAAAATTGAAGAAGTACGTCAAACCCAAACAAAACAAAGTGAAATATTCACATCGACTAGTGGTACGATGAATTTTGGTGGTTGTGGTGCTTTTGGTGGAGGCATCTTTGGTAGCGCCTTTGGCTTTTCAAGTTCAATAATTTTATATTACATCACAATATCAAAATTGAAGTAGTGCGTCAAACCCGAACAAAACAAAGTAAAATATTCACTTCGACTAGAGGTACGATGAATTTCGGTGGTTGTGGCGCTTTTGGTGGAAGCATCTTTGCTAGCGCTATTGGCTTTTCAAGTTCAATAATTTTATATTACATCACAATATCAAAATTGAAGAAGTACGTCAAACCCAAACAAAACAAAGTGAAATATTCACATCGACTAGTGGTACGATGAATTTTGGTGGTTGTGGTGCTTTTGGTGGAGGCATCTTTGGTAGCGCCTTTGGCTTTTCAAGTTCAATAATTTTATATTACATCACAATATCAAAATTGAAGTAGTGCGTCAAACCCGAACAAAACAAAGTAAAATATTCACTTCGACTAGAGGTACGATGAATTTCGGTGGTTGTGGCGCTTTTGGTGGAAGCATCTTTGCTAGCGCTATTGGCTTTTCAAGTTCAATAATTTTATATTACATCACAATATCAAAATTGAAGAAGTACGTCAAACCCAAACAAAACAAAGTAAAATATTCACTTCTACTAGTGGTACGATGAATTTCGGTGGTTGTGGCGCTTTTGGTGGAGGCATCTTTGGTAGCGCCTTTGGCTTTTCAAGTTCAATAATTTTATATTACATCACAATATCAAAATTGAAGTAGTGCGTCAAACCCGAACAAAACAAAGTAAAATATTCACTTCGACTAGAGGTACGATGAATTTCGGTGGTTGTGGCGCTTTTGGTGGAAGCATCTTTGCTAGCGCTATTGGCTTTTCAAGTTCAATAATTTTATATTACATCACAATATCAAAATTGAAGAAGTACGTCAAACCCAAACAAAACAAAGTAAAATATTCACTTCTACTAGTGGTACGATGAATTTCGGCGGTTGTGGCGCTTTTGGTAGAAGCATCTTTGCTAGCGCTTTTGGCTTTTCAAATTCAATAATTCTATATTACATCACAATATCAAAATTGAAGAAGTGCGTCAAACCCGAACAAAACAAAGTAAAATATTCACTTCGACTAGTGGTACGATGAATTTCGGTGGTTGTGGCGCTTTTGGTGGAGGCATCTTTGCTAGCGGCTTTGGCTTTTCAAGTTCAATAATTTTGGGTACACTTTGAGGATTTTGTGGATCCAGTATTATGCTGGCACGATCTAAAAATATGAATGAGGCATTGATGCTGTTGATACGCTACAATTACAATAGGAGTGACAACCCACTGGCGCGGATGCAGGCAATGACTTTCACTATCAGTTCAAAATCCAACTTCCATAACGAAGGATTACCAAAAAAACTAACAATTGCACACACTAAGCACTAAAATTGTAAAATTTCAACCCCAAAACTAGTTTGAAACTTTGTTACTACAAAACAGTGTTAAATGAGTGAACATTTTAAATTTTAAAATTTCAAAGTATGATATTTTAAAGCCCTACTGCCTAAATACCAGAGCAAGTTTAACAATTCGAAATGTCAAAGTTTTAAATAAAAATCAAACTTCATATTTGAAAATTTAAATCATAAAATTACGCTTAGTGTTTCTGTGTTCAGTACCAATTTGCGATTTATTTTTGACATGATCATTTGTCAGCGAATAGACATATATATGTACGGTTGGCAAAGTGAGAAGCGAAATTATCAGTTTAAAATTACTATACATCACTTTATATACAAGGATGCCCGAAGAATATATAACAGTGGAATTAGAAGAGATATGTATGCAATCTTTTAAAGTGTGTAATTCATTTTTTTTGTGCAAAACCAGGCTATGAAAGCGAAAATATTTTAAATGTTACTTTGCTGTTGTGAAAGTTTTTCCGTGAAACTCGGTACATAACTTGTGATTCAAAATTAGAAGCACAATATATAACAGTCGATGTTACAGTGCATGTACATTTATGATTTTACTAAAACTACATTTGGCGAAAATTAAAGTACATTCAAATCGCATATGAAAATATTTTTAACGAGCGGTACTTCCGTGAATACTACTGCGATTGCAATGGTACTTGATATAAACTGTCCACCGACACCATCCGCTTAGCAACGATATTGTGTTAGTCAATTCCTATCTGACTGGCAAGACGCGAGAGATGACATAGCTTGCAAGCGTAAAACCAATATTGAACATTTAACAATATAAACCCATCATCGATTTTCATAAATAAAGTCAAATCATTAAGCTTTTCATGTTCTAAGAATAGCTATAAAACAGCTATAACGTTTCAACAATATAGTTCCATTTTATATGCTAGATTGCAAAGCTATGTAGTATAAGCACACATACGTCAATCAAACATGTGATACACCATTATCTTGGCAGTGAATAATAGATAACGATGTTTATGCAAATTAACCTAATTAAAAGATCAAGTTAGGTCGAGGTTGCTATACAACTTGCTTTTTTTAGGTTGAAAATCAGATATCAGTTCGGTTTGGTTGATAAACGAGTATTAACTGAGTTATTCAGTAGCTGCTCTACTGTGACCTTTACTTTGGTTTTTCCGTCACAATTTTTTGTCTAATATAAGTAGTTATCAGTTTTAAACGAGAAAACTCACGGTTTGGTTTGTTCTACGCTGGCCTACAGTATTGAGCTAGTAATATATATACAAGATTTTGTCAACAATTGTAAGCTTTACTTTGCTCTGAGAGTCAAACTGTATTGCCTGGTCAAAGCTTAAGAACGTGACCATATCTACAAAGAATAAGACAAGCCGATGCCATTTGGTATTTATTTTCCTTAAAGAACAAAATAATTGTTGTTAACTTACCGACACATTTGATACTGCACGAAGTTGTCGCTTCGCCTTTGTCATTAAACGCACGTACTTCCCATTGACCAGTATCACGCGGTTCAAGATAGGCAATATCTAGTATAACCCAACCGAAGTCATTAATGATTTTGATGCGAGAACCTAAAATTTACAGTTATATCAGAATCAATTATAGTTTGGAAATATTTTTAAAGAAAATTTATAAAATCACAAAAGTGAAATCTAAATTTTATGGTCAAAGCATTAGCGGTAAAATCGAAGCAAACTATCACTATATAGATCTCATTGAAACAGGTTTTGTTACTCAAATTAATACTGCTATAATGAGTTCTGTCGTTCTTAGGTTTAAATCTGTCGAAAATTTATCAAATGGAATAACGCATTAGGAGGTGCTGCTATGTAAATTGAGTAGTTACGTTTCGTGTATAAAGTATTGTAACGGCTAAATATGAACAGATACATGTTTATGTATGATTGAAACAATTGTAAAGCTGCGTTTTCACGTTCAAACATTTTGCTCAAAATTTGAGCTCAAACATTGATCTAAATTTGATAACATTTTTTGAATTTTTCGTGAATTTAAACGTGTGAAGAACGTTTAAACTCTTATAGCGTATTGTTTCATCCAATCGGAGAAATAGAGAAGATCTTGGGAAATTTTGACCTAAGAATTTGAGATCAAGATTTGGAAGCATGATGATTTGTCCGATTTTCTTTAATCCATTTAACTGTCGACATTTATAACAGAAGGTCCAATAAAACTATAAACAATTGAAAAAATATTATTACACTCATCATTTAATAAAGGTTTCTGGTTGAGATGCGTTCATGTTTCGTGCTTTAAAAATACAGTTTTATTTCGTACTTGCTTCGACCGACTGTCCATTGTGATACCATTGAGTTTGTGCGTCGATTGGGGTTACGTTTGCTTCAAAATGTACAGCCTGGCCTTCAGGAACATCTCCCATATCGCTTAGCTTTGCTGTAAACACTGGTGCAACCTTAGGTTTCTCTGGTGCATCAGGCGCTCCAGGTCGTGGCGCTTCTAAGTCGGCTATTTTTGCCATGCTCGCCGGTTGTTGTGCGTCGCGAATGATCGCATCTTTGCCTAAATAAAATTTTAGAACATTTGTCAAAAACTAAATTAACAAAATCAATCAAACGCTGAATCAATCAATCAGTCAATCAATCAATCATCAAACATTCACTCAATCAATTGTTCAATTAATCAAATAAATGTTGTGTAAATGCCTTAAATTGCTTAAGTTTCGTTTTATTCACAGTTAATATGGTATATATATATAATCTTCACCAATCGGTTTACTTAATAATCGACGATTTAATAATGGGACATTATTTCTACGGCAAATTTTATATATTGCGTTTTTAACGATGTATTACCTATTACTGTAGTCTAAAATCTGTTAATAAATATGTGAACCCAAATATATACCTTTGAAAAAAATATAAGCAGTGTTTCGTGTATGTTTTATTTTTAATCTTTTCACTAATATATCAATTATTCTAGATCAATATGTTAGGATTGTTCGTCTATGTTTACTGTGTTCCATACCATATTTTTTACACTATACGGCATCGGTAATTACCAACGCTATGTATCAATTTCCAGCAACTGTAAGGCCGTGTTCACATTGCATCCGACCCGAAATGACCTAATTCTATAGCTATGTTAAAAAAACTAACAAGACAATAGTATTATTACACCTCATTAGGCACAGACAATGTAAGTTACTGTTGTTACTTCGCGAAAAATGGCATCTAAGGTTGTGTGCGACACCGTAAACAAAAAATGTAGCAGCTACGGGTGTGTCATGTATCCTAAAGAACTGATTTATGGTATGAGTGTGACTATCCGTACGGTAGGGTCGCGGCAACAGTGGAACAAAATTTCCAAACAGTGGGGACATTATAATGTGAATGTTGCATTATGAAAAGCTGTCCTCAATTCTATAGCTACCGTATAGCTTACATTTATTTTAATCACACTACATTATGCGATTCGGTCCGAAAAAATGTGTATTTCGGATCGGATCGGATTGGATTCGAATCGGATCCGATGTCATTTGCACACTCCATATAAAATGTTCTTGCAAATAGTATCTGATCGGATTTTAACGGACAAGTCCTGCTTAGACGCAATGTGAACACGGCCTCGCGGTAAATATAAACAAGCCACATGAAAGTACCTCTAGCCAAAACGTTTTTAACGTCAAAATTTTTCTTCTTGCGAATACGGATGTGAAGGCTACCGCATATATATGTTTAATAGGATTCTTTGGTGGCGACGCACAACCGTTCCTGTGTTTGCAATATATATATTATATATTTTAGTACTTGAATTGCTTTAAATATATAATTTACCTTGTTTAGGGGTAATGTAAGATGTTTTTAATTTATGTAATATAACTATTTTCACATCTGGGTTTTCGGTCCATTTTACCAAGTTGCGTTAAGTATCTAGCAACAAAAACAAAGATCCTCGTTATATTCTCATTCCTCGGGTACTATATGCAATTCTGGAATTCCTGCGATTGTGGAATTCTTCAATTCTGGAATGTGCTGGAATTCCTAATGATTTTAAAATTAACATGTAATACGGCATTTTTGAGGTCAGGAATACTATGTCCTTGAATATATTGTGTATATTGTACTTTTGCAGACAAGAGCCGCATATACTACATCGATATAGGATATTAGATTGATTTTGAACCACGTAAACTTGATAAACTTATATTTCGACTGGATCAGTTAACAGAAATGGCTATTAAGCGTTTCCAGTAAAATATAATTTGACAAATTTGCATAAATAATTTCACCATTTCAACTGATATACCAGTTTTGATCTTGTGGACTATAATGTTAGTTTTAAATTTAAAAGTTTCTGGCCCAATGGGATGTTATATTTTTTGAGTTACACTGCCGAGCAGCTGACCTTATATCCACTATAAAGCAAAATTATGAATCAACAACTGATCCATTATATTTTGCTTTGTATCTCATTGTTGACTAATTTGCTTGGTAAAAATCAGCTATATTTTTAAAACAGTAATAAGAACTGTGTATAGTTAAGCGCTTGCTATCATTTATAGCGTTTAACAAGCTAAATAAATAAAAGTAATAAATAAATGCACTTACTTGTACATTTCAGTGTCCCACTAGTAACCGCCTCCCCAGTTGCATTTGTCGCTTTACACATTCAAACACCAGAATCTTCAGGATATGTAGTAAGAACAACAGTAATAAGAACTGTGTGTGCTGAAGCGCTTGCTATCATTTATAGCGTTTAACAAGCTAAATAAATAAAACTAATAAATAAATGCACTTAATTGTACATTTCAGTGTCCCACTAGTAACCGCCTCCCCAGTTGCATTTGTCGCTTTGCACATCCAAACACCAGAATCTTCAGGATATGTAGTAAGAACAACAGTTATAAGAACTGTGTATACTGAAGCGCTTGGTATCATTTATAGCGTTTAACAAGCTAAATAAATAAAAGTAATAAATAAATGCACTTACTTGTACATTTCAGTGTCCCACTAGTAACCGCCTCCCCAGTTGTATTTGTAGCTTTGCACATTCAAACACCAGAATCTTCAGGATATGTAGTAAGAACAACAGTAATAAGAACTGTGTATACTGAAGCGCTTGCTATCATTTATAGCGTTTAACAAGCTAAATAAATAAAAGTAATAAATAAATGCACTTACTTGTACATTTCAGTGTCCCACTAGTAACCGCCTCCCCAGTTGCATTTGTCGCTTTGCACATCCAAACACCAGAATCTTCAGGATATGTAGTAAGAACAACAGTAATAAGAACTGTGTATACTGAAGCGCTTGGTATCATTTATAGCGTTTAACAAGCTAAATAAATAAAAGTAATAAATAAATGCACTCACTTGTACATTTCAGTTTCCCACTAGTAACCGCCTCCCCAATTGCATTTGTCGCTTTACACATTCAAACACCAGAATCTTCAGGATGTGTAGTAAGAACAACAGTAATAAGAACTGTGTGTGCTGAAGCGCTTGCTATCATTTATAGCGTTTAACAAGCTAAATAAATAAAACTAATAAATAAATGCACTTAATTGTACATTTCAGTGTCCCACTAGTAACCGCCTCCCCAGTTGCATTTGTCGCTTTGCACATCCAAACACCAGAATCTTCAGGATATGTAGTAAGAACAACAGTAATAAGAACTGTGTATACTGAAGCGCTTGCTATCATTTATAGCGTTTCACAAGCTAAATAAATAAAACTAATAAATAAATGCACTTAATTGTACATTTCAGTGTCCCACTAGTAACCGCCTCCCCAGTTGCATTTGTCGCTTTGCACATCCAAACACCAGAATCTTCAGGATATGTAGTAAGAACAACAGTAATAAGAACTGTGTGTGCTGAAGCGCTTGCTATCATTTATAGCGTTTAACAAGCTAAATAAATAAAAGTAATAAATAAATGCACTTACTTGTACATTTCAGTGTCCCACTAGTAACCGCCTCCCCAGTTGTATTTGTAGCTTTGCACATTCAAACACCAGAATCTTCAGGATATGTAGTAAGAACAACAGTAATAAGAACTGTGTATACTGAAGCGCTTGCTATCATTTATAGCGTTTAACAAGCTAAATAAATAAAACTAATAAATAAATGCACTTAATTGTACATTTCAGTGTCCCACTAGTAACCGCCTCCCCAGTTGCATTTGTCGCTTTGCACATCCAAACACCAGAATCTTCAGGATATGTAGTAAGAACAACAGTAATAAGAACTGTGTATACTGAAGCGCTTGGTATCATTTATAGCGTTTACACAAGCTAAATAAATAAAAGTAATAAATAAATGCACTTACTTGTACATTTCAGTGTCCCACTAGTAACCGCCTCCCCAGTTGTATTTGTAGCTTTGCACATTCAAACACCAGAATCTTCAGGATATGTAGTAAGAACAACAGTAATAAGAACTGTGTATACTGAAGCGCTTGCTATCATTTATAGCGTTTAACAAGCTAAATAAATAAAAGTAATAAATAAATGCACTTACTTGTACATTTCAGTGTCCCACTAGTAACCGCCTCCCCAGTTGCATTTGTCGCTTTGCACATCCAAACACCAGAATCTTCAGGATATGTAGTAAGAACAACAGTAATAAGAACTGTGTATACTGAAGCGCTTGGTATCATTTATAGCGTTTAACAAGCTAAATAAATAAAAGTAATAAATAAATGCACTCACTTGTACATTTCAGTTTCCCACTAGTAACCGCCTCCCCAGTTGCATTTGTCGCTTTACACATTCAAACACCAGAATCTTCAGGATGTGTAGTAAGAACAACAGTAATAAGAACTGTGTGTGCTGAAGCGCTTGCTATCATTTATAGCGTTTAACAAGCTAAATAAATAAAACTAATAAATAAATGCACTTAATTGTACATTTCAGTGTCCCACTAGTAACCGCCTCCCCAGTTGCATTTGTCGCTTTGCACATCCAAACACCAGAATCTTCAGGATATGTAGTAAGAACAACAGTAATAAGAACTGTGTATACTGAAGCGCTTGCTATCATTTATAGCGTTTCACAAGCTAAATAAATAAAACTAATAAATAAATGCACTTAATTGTACATTTCAGTGTCCCACTAGTAACCGCCTCCCCAGTTGCATTTGTCGCTTTGCACATCCAAACACCAGAATCTTCAGGATATGTAGTAAGAACAACAGTAATAAGAACTGTGTGTGCTGAAGCGCTTGCTATCATTTATAGCGTTTAACAAGCTAAATAAATAAAAGTAATAAATAAATGCACTTACTTGTACATTTCAGTGTCCCACTAGTAACCGCCTCCCCAGTTGTATTTGTAGCTTTGCACATTCAAACACCAGAATCTTCAGGATATGTAGTAAGAACAACAGTAATAAGAACTGTGTATACTGAAGCGCTTGCTATCATATATAGCGTTTTACAAGCTAAAAAAATAAAAGTAATAAATAAATGCACTTAATTGTACATTCAGTGTCCCACTAGTAACCGCCTCCCCAGTTGCATTTGTCCGTTTGCACATCCAAACACCAGAATCTTCAGGATATGTAGTAAGAACAACAGTAATAAGAACTGTGTATACTGAAGCGCTTGGTATCATTTATAGCGTTTAACAAGCTAAATAAATAAAAGTAATAAATAAATGCACTCACTTGTACATTTCAGTTTCCCACTAGTAACCGCCTCCCCAGTTGCATTTGTCGCTTTACACATTCAAACACCAGAATCTTCAGGATATGTAGTAAGAACAACAGTAATAAGAACTGTGTGTGCTGAAGCGCTTGCTATCATTTATAGCGTTTAACAAGCTAAATAAATAAAACTAATAAATAAATGCACTTAATTGTACATTTCAGTGTCCCACTAGTAACCGCCTCCCCAGTTGCATTTGTCGCTTTGCACATCCAAACACCAGAATCTTCAGGATATGTAGTAAGAACAACAGTAATAAGAACTGTGTATACTGAAGCGCTTGGTATCATTTATAGCGTTTAACAAGCTAAATAAATAAAAGTAATAAATAAATGCACTTACTTGTACATTTCAGTGTCCCACTAGTAACCGCCTCCCCAGTTGTATTTGTAGCTTTGCACATTCAAACACCAGAATCTTCAGGATATGTAGTAAGAACAACAGTAATAAGAACTGTGTATACTGAAGCGCTTGCTATCATTTATAGCGTTTAACAAGCTAAATAAATAAAAGTAATAAATAAATGCACTTACTTGTACATTTCAGTGTCCCACTAGTAACCGCCTCCCCAGTTGCATTTGTCGCTTTGCACATCCAAACACCAGAATCTTCAGGATATGTAGTAAGAACAACAGTAATAAGAACTGTGTATACTGAAGCGCTTGGTATCATTTATAGCGTTTAACAAGCTAAATAAATAAAAGTAATAAATAAATGCACTTACTTGTACATTTCAGTTTCCCACTAGTAACCGCCTCCCCAGTTGCATTTGTCGCTTTACACATTCAAACACCAGAATCTTCAGGATATGTAGTAAGAACAACAGTAATAAGAACTGTGTGTGCTGAAGCGCTTGCTATCATTTATAGCGTTTAACAAGCTAAATAAATAAAACTAATAAATAAATGCACTTAATTGTACATTTCAGTGTCCCACTAGTAACCGCCTCCCCAGTTGCATTTGTCGCTTTACACATTCAAACACCAGAATCTTCAGGATATGTAGTAAGAACAACAGTAATAAGAACTGTGTGTGCTGAAGCGCTTGCTATCATTTATAGCGTTTAACAAGCTAAATAAATAAATCTAATAAATAAATGCACTTAATTGTACATTTCAGTGTCCCACTAGTAACCGCCTCCCCAGTTGCATTTGTCGCTTTGCACATCCAAACACCAGAATCTTCAGGATATGTAGTAAGAACAACAGTAATAAGAACTGTGTGTGCTGAAGCGCTTGCTATCATTTATAGCGTTTAACAAGCTAAATAAATAAAAGTAATAAATAAATGCACTTACTTGTACATTTCAGTGTCCCACTAGTAACCGCCTCCCCAGTTGTATTTGTAGCTTTGCACATTCAAACACCAGAATCTTCAGGATATGTAGTAAGAACAACAGTAATAAGAACTGTGTATACTGAAGCGCTTGCTATCATTTATAGCGTTTAACAAGCTAAATAAATAAAAGTAATAAATAAATGCACTTACTTGTACATTTCAGTGTCCCACTAGTAACCGCCTCCCCAGTTGCATTTGTCGCTTTGCACATCCAAACACCGGAATCTTCAGGATATGTAGTAAGAACAACAGTAATAAGAACTGTGTATACTGAAGCGCTTGGTATCATTTATAGCGTTTAACAAGCTAAATAAATAAAAGTAATAAATAAATGCACTCACTTGTACATTTCAGTTTCCCACTAGTAACCGCCTCCCCAGTTGCATTTGTCGCTTTACACATTCAAACACCAGAATCTTCAGGATATGTAGTAAGAACAACAGTAATAAGAACTGTGTATACTGAAGCGCTTGCCATCATTTATAGCGTTTAACAAGCTAAATAAATAAAAGTAATAAATAAATGCACTTACTTGTACATTTCAGTGTCCCACTAGTAACCGCCTCCCCAGTTCCATTTGTCGCTTTGCACATCCAAACACCAGAATCTTCAGGATATGTATATTGTATATCCAATGTTATGTAGCCAAAATCAACGTTTAGGCCATATTTTGAACCTAAAATACAAAAATATAGTTTATAATATATATCTAACTGACTGGCATCTTACTGCGACTTGTCCCCGCTGCTGTGGTGAATCATTGGCAATTTTGTCTCTGCTCTGCAACAGTCAGCAGTTTTCGGCTGCTTGTAACAGCGCCCCAAATGTTTCTTTTGACCACCTAGAGCATGGCAATTTAGTAAATGGTCGTTCTGTTATTCGTAAACCAATAATACGCATTTATTGAAATCAAATTATACGAAATAAATTATAAAATACGTTGGTAATTTTTTTATTTTTCAAAAGTCTACTTGCGGAAAATGTATTTTACGCCTGAACATTTCACAAAATATTTACCTCCAATTATTTTATTTGTTAATATAATATAGGTATATTTAACGATCCGCTCGGAGTAAGACAGCCTTTCTCTTGTGGCACTTTCACTTCAATTTATGTGGCACTAGTAAAGATGAGATCTTAAGGACACAATGTCAGGTACACCCTCGTAACGGGAAGTCTTAGACTCCCATATTTTAAATAAAATTATGCAAGGGTAGTTAGCTGAGGTGTTGTCATTTTCCGACAGTGTCAATGACAGTTGTTTGTACGTTTATTGACGGTATGCGACATACTAATTTGTGAACGTGTATAGTTTCTAGATACAAATATCGAAATTGAAAAAACTAGAAAAATAGAATACACCGCATTAGCTACAGACAGTGTGAGTTACTTTTAATTCGCAAAAAATGGTAACTAACGGTGTGTCCGACACCGTAAACACAAAATGTAACAGATAAAGATGTGTCGTATATTCTAAAGAACTGATTTATACTATGGGTTTGACCGTGACATTCCATACTGTAGAGTCCGGCTACAGCGTGACAAAAAATCAAAAAAAAAACTGGAGATATTATAGTGCGAACGCCGCATTATGAAACGTTGTCCTCAAATGCAGTATGCAACGATATATAAAATAGTTTTGAGTTCAAATTGAAACATCATACACAATTAGAAATTCTGCAGCTCTATGAAAATACATACGATTTCGGCAAATCATATAGTCAAATAATGTCATATGAGCATGTTTTATTAATTTGCTTGACATAACAACTTGACATGGTACAGTAGAAAATAAATTTGGTGGTAAACTATGATCTCAGACTAAGCATAGGGTTAGGATTAGACTTAATGCTCAAGCTTCTACTTAGTCTTAAAGCACGCTACAGGAAAAATTTTACATTATACGCTGGGAGTGGGAGGACTTGACAAGATTCGAACATTGTATAAAGATGTGAAATGACAACGATATCTCAGCAAATCGAACTTATCGAATAGTGTGTCTATTTTATTTAATATGCAAGTGGAAAAGCTAGAAAATATATACTCATAAAAGTCATCACAAATAGTTATGTTGCGCAAAACAGCCACCATAATTTTGCTAAATTGTCTTCAAATTTTACTATTTGAAATGGCTTCTCTGCCAGATTTTCACAAAACGGTTAGTTTTTTAAATATGATATTGCAAATCTTGCATCACAGCAAGAATTTATGTAAAAATGAAAACGTGCGAGAGAAAACAATGTTGACATGCATAAAACAAAATTTGGATGTGCCGCTACAGTAATAAGCAAAACAGTGCTAGCGATTCTGAAATTATAGTATTGAACGAATTATGATACTGATAAAAAAATAAGTATAGTTGACAGTAGCTGTCTGGGTGGATTGAGTGTTTTATGAAAATATATACGAGGAGCACTATTTCGTTCATGGCTAAGATCACTATTTCGCTAGGTTCATGGCTTAGATTCACTATTTCGCTCAAGCTAGGCTCATGGCTTAGATTCACTATTTAGCTAGGCTCATGGCTTAGATTCACTATTTCGCTCAAGGCTAGGCTCATGGCTTACATTCACTACTTAGCTAGGCTCATGGCTTAGATTCACTATTTCGCTCAAGGCTAGGCTCATGGCTTAGATTCACTATTTAGCTAGGCTCATGGCTTAGATTCACTATTTCGCTCAAGGCTAGGCTCATGGCTTACATTCACTACTTAGCTAGGCTCATGGCTTAGATTCACTATTTCGCTCAAGGCTAGGCTCATGGCTTACATTCTCTATTTAGCTAGGCTCATGGCTTAGATTCACTATTTCGCTCAAGGCTAGGCTCATGGCTTACATTCTCTATTTAGCTAGGCTCATGGCTTAGATTCACTATTTCGCTCAAGGCTAGGCTCATGGCTCAGATTCACTATTTAGCTAGGCTCATGGCTTAGATTCACTATTTCGCTCAAGGCTAAGAGCACTATTTTGCTCATGGCACTGAGTTGAACGCTTAGTCGCCAAACATAGTTCACAGCATGTGCGGGTGAGCTTGTCTTTTTTATTTCTTTCGGTTTAGCATTGTAAAGGGGTTAGGGGCTGAATTTTCGTTGGTCTTGGCTCTTCTACGGTTAAATGACATTTTATTGTAGCTTTTCTCGAACCAGTACTGCAACCAGATTTATATCGCTTCGGTACATATAAAATCTTCTACATAGTTCACAGCATGTGCGGGTGAGCTTGTCTTTTTTATTTCTTTCGGTTTAGCATTGTAAAGGGGTTAGGGGCTGAATTTTCGTTGGTCTTGGCTCTTCTACGGTTAAATGACATTTTATTGTAGCTTTTCTCGAACCAGTACTGCAACCAGATTTATATCGCTTCGGTACATATAAAATCTTCTAAAGCAAGTAATCATATTACAAACAAGAAATAGAAAAGAGTTTTTGCCAAGGGGCGTTTCAAATTTAGTAGGCCTTCCCCTCCGTCCCCAGGTCTGCCGATAAGCTTTCCTACAGCAGTAAATTGTAAACTCTTATAGGATAGGCAATATCTACGAAATTAAATGATCATTATTACAAATAAAAATTAATAACTCTTACTATGCTCTAGTGGTTTTCCGTTGACAAACCATTCAATTGTCAAAGTCGGATCTTGAGCAGGATGAACTTGGCATTCAAGTCGAGAATGATCGGACTCTCGGCATTCGATATTGTTCAAGTGGGCGGAAAATGTGGGCGCTGGATAGACAAGCGGTGGCGCTTCAGGATCTGCCGCTCGCGGCGCTTCTAGTTCTTGGACTTTCTTCCAACTTGCGGCCTGTTGTGGTTGCGCCAGAACGTCACCGATACCTATTATAGCACGGAAAAAAGATAATTTTTAACATTCCTATTTATGTCGCAATCGAAATATATTTGTCAGTTCGATTAATAGGTGATGAGCGCAACCCCTGACGCAAACCCGCTACGCTCATTTTCCGGTTACCAGCCTGCGTCATGGTAATAAACTGTTCTGTTACTATTGTTGTTCGAATAAACTATACATGGTTATTTAATGCCTATTCTATCTGGCATTGAATGAGAAAGAGATCACTTTGGAAATATCTATTATAACATTCTGTCATAGAATCAAACGCACTAATAGTAGATAAATTCCTGTATTACACCGTAATTTCAGTACTAAAGTAGCAAAAACAAAAACTAGTACTGTTCTCAGAAATATTAGTAATAAAATTACACCTTATTTATCCCCATTAAAAGAAATCACTACTTAAAAGGTTTATATATATAGGAACAGGAAATTTGGCATGACTTTAACTTAACACTAAACCTTTCGTAACGATCATAACCACTGAATCAATGAACACTTTCTGTTATAATAAAGGTGTGTTCACACGCTCATACATTTTTGCTCAAATTTTGATCAAAATTTGAAAGCGTCTCGCATTTTTGGTAAGCTTGAAAGTGTGACTACTGTTGACACATTTAAAGGATGGCCTGTAGCTAATTATCGACGAGATGTATTACCATAAAAAGCCTGATCTCAAATATTGCCATTTTCCTTTAAAAATCCGCCCAAATTTTGATTAAAATTTAATCAAATTTTGAGCTAAAATATTTAGTTTAAAATTTGATCAAAACTTTGAGCGTGTAAACGCGTCTTTAATATTTAGATGATGGAAAGCAGTGTTAGTTTGTAATGTCAATAACAAACACACATACAATCTACCCTGTCGGAAAGTACATTCAAACAAAGAGCTTGCCTGTTTTAGCTGAACACATATTTTCTTAAGATAAGAGTGTCACAGCAGTGTAATTAGCTAAATCATCTTCCTTGAAGTAACTTTGTGTTTTCAGTTACTTTCGCAGAAAAACCAAAATGCAAGGAAGGAAAACATTAAGTTATCACTACCACCGAGTAAAGCTTAGAGGGTATTACCTAAACCACGCTCGCAGGAACTCCGTCATATTTAGTATCGTTTGTCGTTTGGTGTTAATTTATGATACTTCAACATAGCAACATAATGACAGGCTGTTACCCAAACTATCCAAACTTAATGTACAGTTAGCCAGAAAACCTACATAGCGTCACTTAGTCAATGGTAAATACAGTATAATTACCCTGTCGGACAAATAATGCATTTACTCTAAAAAATTACCAAACTATACAATCCTTTACGCGATGAATGACATTTGGTTACAACTAAAGGCGTGTTCACACGCTCAAACTTTTTGCTCAAATTTTGATCAAAATTTGAGCTCAAATTTTGAACAAAGTTTGAAAGCATCTTTTTTGCATTTTTGGTGAGTTTGAATGTGTGAACACTGTTCAAAATTTTCAAGGATAAATCCTGTAGCCAATCACTGACAAGGTTCATTACTTGAAAAAGTTTGAGCTCAAATTTTGTTCTCAAATTTTGAAATATCGCAATTTTTTGTTAAAAATTACCGTCAAATTTTGATCAAAATTTGATCAAATTTTGAGCTCATATTTTTAGCTCAAAATTTGAGCAAAAAGTTTGAGCGTGTGAACACGCCTTTAGCTTATATTCTACTCGAATCTACACGTACTCACAGAAGCTAATAAACTTCCTTGCGTTTGGGAAAGGTACGATAGAATTATTACTAAACATCATATTTACCACGTTTTGCGCTATTATAAAAATTTGTTTAAATTTAACCACATTTTTCTAATATTCATAAGTCTATCTTTGTTATTAAAGTAAAAAGCATTCCAATTATACTATCAGGATAAGCTGGCAAACAGCTGCTCTGTAATGCGTTCCTCAAAGCGTCAGAAGAGCGACTGTCCTAACCTTCTTACGATTGAATATATTTCCTATGATCATATATACCATCTGCATTGGTAGACTGTTAAATATCTAATTTCAGTATTTGCTTTTTACAAGCCAGTAAACATGTTATATTGAATCTGTAAGTAATATTTAACCCTGTCGACTTGATGCTATAACATTTGACGTCGACAATTTAGCTGGGTACCGAAATGTCTCGCCTCAAAAGGATCAGACAAATATGAATTGATTGCCGCATGCCAGCACACGATATGCCTCTCTAACGGTCTGATTTGTCGATTTCTTCCAAATGATCGCAGTTCTTCTGTGCAATGAAACTAAACATATAATTCACAGTCTGACAAAAGGTGATAACAATGTCACAGGCTGACAGCTTTGATAATAAATGATCTGCTCACCAGCAACTTTGACAACGGCAGACGATGCAGCTTCACCAACTGCGTTCGATATTTTGACAGTGTACATTCCCGAATGTTCAGGAAATATCGTACTTATATCCAGTGTCGCAAAGCCAAGTTCTTGTGTTGTTTTGATGAGTTGACCTGTAAACTTTGTTCGTCAAGTATAAAATAATATTTTCGAAAATATATGCGGAAATTAATATTACAGCGGGTAATTAGAAAGTGTGTGGGTTATTACGATGCGTTATTAAGTAATAGATAACTATAGTCCACGGGTTACGTAGATATGTGGGGGGAGGAAGCCCTGTTCGCCTACCTCCTTTTTCGTTATTGATAATAATTGAAAAATATGAAAAAAATGATAATAATTAACATCGATAAGGTGTAGGAAGTTTCATTTCGCTACAACGAAAAACTATAAATAAATAAAAAACTATCTATTTTATATCAATATTATCTATTATAACCTTTTAATATAGCTCTTCTGCTCTTACTTTGCTCTGTAACACAGCTTATGTAGTTAAAGCCGTGCGTCAAAATGACTTAACGCACGTTTAGCTAAATTAGCTGATTACAAGTCAGTTGTAGCACATCCAGGAGTTCGTCAAGTGATTTGGATGCACGGTGGTGTTGTTCAACTCGTTTAAACTCGTGCTGAAGAGAAGCAACCTTTTGTTAGAACAACACAAATAGTTGAATTCGAGTGGAACGAGAATTTTCAATTTTGGCTCTGGAGGGGGGGTTGAGGAGGTCCTGTCTGTGTGTGTGTCTGTGTGTGTCTGTGTGTCGCACCTGGATCTCGATAACAGTTGGGCGGATTTTGATGCACGATAGCTCATTCGAACCGCAATGGTCGATTTAGGTGTAGTGACGGAGCCCGATTTTTGAATTTTTTTGCCGTGAGAAAAGTTATGGGGCAAAATGACGTCATTTTGGCCCATTTTTCGGGCACCCCTCCAGTTTTTGCGACTTTTCTCAATAAGTAAACGAGATATCCGCAAACTAATAGGCCTATTCCATGTAGCTTTACCAGGGCTTTCCAATGATATATAACAAGTTTTTCAACTACTTCCCAATCTGGAGTCTATAAGCTTATAGTTGGCGCCAAATTTCATATTTGGTGAAAAGTCGTGGGAAATGCACCTAAATGTGTGTTTTTGTTGCTTTTAGTGTCTTATATGAGGTTTTCTGGGCAGATACACTCATTGTAAGTATCAAACATATTGTTGGGCAAACATTTTTTACACTCCTGGTTTATATTTGGCATAAAAAATGACGTTTTCGAAATTTTTGGTGAGAAGTCGTGGGAAAAGCACCTGAATGTGTGTTTATTGTTGCTTTTAGTGTCTTATATGGGGTTTTCTGGGCAGATAAACTCATTCCAAGTGTTAAAAATATTGTTGGGCAAATATTTTTTACACTTCTGGTTCATACTTGGCATAAAAAAATGACGTTTTCGAAATTTTTGGTGAGAAGTCGTGGGAAAAGCACCTGAATCTGTGTTTATTGTTGGTTTTAGTGTCGGATATGGGGTTTTCTGGGCCGACAAGCTCATTGCGAGCGTCAAAAATATTGTGTGGCAAATATTTTTCACACTTCTGCTTCGGGGGATTGTTCTCACCACTCGAATTCTGGCTCGCAAGCGAGCTTCACTAGTGGTAGTAGTGCAATTGTATAAATTCAAGTCTTACAAGGTTTCTGCTTTGTGGCTGAATAACTAAAAAGCCATAGAAATGACGTAACAATATAATACAGTTTTTTTTCTGAAACTTGTCCAGTT
>JASANE010012207.1:0-42494 GCA_030248225.1 Trileptium ribeirensis | reverse complement strand
GCTATAGTTGAACGCGAACAGGTCCGACACCATTTTCCGGATCAAAATAAAATAAACGGGGTTTTCAACAGTTCTTTGCCAAATCTGGCCATACGGGTACAAGTGTTTCGCAGCCCATATCTCGCGACACAGGTTTCGCATCGAAATATCGACATCAGCATTAGCACATCGAGAACTTTGCTTACTAATGACTGCTGGCCACTCCTTTCATGTGGGATTACTTCCTGGGTCACTGCGGGCCATAATATTGTTTGTCGACTCTTTGCCAAGAAATAGAGATTCTTTAAATGTCCCGCGTTATTGCTTGTTTTTACCTTCTAATGAGTGATTATTAAGTCATCAAGCACGCTGAATAAGATGGTTTTCTAGAGTCCATCCTGACTATATTATGCTTTGCATTGGGTTTCCACAGTTTCCAGGGTTTTACGGTCAACGAACACTATTTCCAAAATGAAGTGCGCTTTCATTTGACTGATTATGTATTGCGTTCAGCGCATCAAGAATGGTCTATAAAGAAGTATTTGCGAAAGCTGAATAGAGTGAATTGGCTATCTAGAGCCAAGCATGTATATTTCGTGCCTTTTCAATAGGTTTAGGGTCAATGAACCCGATTTCCAGAATAAAATCTGTATTCAGTTGTTTGGTTACTTATTGCGTACTGTCTAGGTCATCAAGAAGTAAATTCCTATCATAAATTCGACACCACTATTTAAAGCCTCAAACAATTGCAGCTACAGTTGCTACATAGATTTACGTGCCGCTCGGTATTAGCAGGTTACCACGCGTCGCGTACTAATTTGTACAACACTGCTACTACTAATAAATGAAATTTGAAGTGAATTTCTATATGCAAAACCCGGGATAATAGTGATATAGTGAAAATTGAATTAGCTCACGGTTCGGTCTCTAAATAGAATAACAGACTAAAAGTTTGTCGTCGCTGTCGCCCGACTCACTCACTCATCGAGTATTATAAGCCCGGAAAGCTAATATTTGTTTTACATTATTATTCGTCGGCAACTATGCACTAATGCACCTTTAAAACTCTAAGAAGGAATAGAATAGTTGAGGTCGTGGCAAATTGTACGTACATATGTTGAGTTCAAATTGGAAGGAACGTAGAATATTTATATGAAATATACAGTAGAATGTGGTTGTACTTAAAATGTTTGGAACTTATAAAAAAATTAACTATAAATACATTTTTACTATATCCATATTTAGTTTAACGTAGACAATTTGGTCTGTATCCAACGAATATTTCATTGTAACTATATATTTTAACTATAAGCGCAGTCACTATTGGCACACTCCACTGTAGTTGCGTTATGTAAACGTAGCGGCTCGATCAAAGAGATCTAAACTACTGCAAAACAAAAAGAAAACAGAAACATCACAATTCAGAAACTTAATATCTAGGTATGAAATAAAGTTAGCAAATATTAGGTATATTAGCACATATAAATATATAATTCAGAAACGAACAGAAATTCATTTGGACCGTCGGCATCGGTTTTGGGTAGCCAAAAGAAGTAAAAGGCACAACTAAGGGACGCATTATATCCTTGCTACGAAATAGAATTAAAAATATTATGAGCTATCTTTCTTTTCTATAAAGCTATGTAATTAATACAAGATTTGTATTATCGAATCTAGTGTCTTAAAGGCCCAACGGTGGCTTGGAACATGCCCAAATATAATGCATAAAAGTACTATATATACATATATATACTGACGTGGTACTCAGTTTAACACATCGATTAATGTAATTCTCAAAATCATTGCCTCGTTTCGTTGCTTTTGTGGAAGAAATTGCAACTCGGAGGTCATGTATTTGAAATTTAAGTTAAGTGCGCACAAAACTGTAGTAACTCATATAGCCAGACACACACGGAATATTAGTGAATTGTTGCACATTTTATAAACCAATACAAGAATAGCCTTAACTGCTGGACGTAAAAAAGTGTGTATTAATGCATTTTACGTGAATTTTTCTAAGGCTTTTGAAAGCGTTAATCGTAACAACAAACGTTTACACAACATTTTACACAGCACAACAGAAATCACCTTGCCTAAAATGTTTAGTGCCTGTAGAGCTGTGCGCAGCTACGAGTTTCCGCGGCCGGTACGGGCTTACATCCTGAGCCCGCGGGCAGCGGGTATACCCGCGGGTAGTGGGTACCTCAAGCGTTCATGATCCTAGATATTCAGTAGAAAGCGCTATAGATGGTATGACTAGGTGGTTCCATCTGGCTAGTGGCATCAAAGAAACGTAGAGACGTAAACTTGGTGAATCTTTTTAGCACCCGCTGTCGAAATTTTGCACTTGATGACTTGTTTCAGTACCCACTTCGTGGTTTCATTGATATGATAAACAGTGGCCGCTATCGCCGAAATAGCTAAATCCTTCTTTTGAACGCTGTTCAAAAAAGTGGTGCTTCGTTCCGTTTTAGTAAGCGCTATTTAAAAGGTTGTTTGCGTCAGTGGGTAGCCGTCTAAAAATATGCGATGTAATTGTATCAGCGCTCTGATCAATTTCACATTACCTTTATGCGGCAAAACCTTTTTTAAGGTGGCCAGGTATGTGGTAGTGAGTGATTGATGAAACTGGGTTATTTTCTTCTCCATGTACCCTGACCTGCGTATGAACATGGCATGGAATTCACATTTACAAAGCTAAATGCAGAAAAATAGTTTAAATTAAATAATGATAAACTTCCAAAGCTGCCAATGTAGGTTTACATTTTGCAGGCTTCGTAGGACAGAAAAATTCTTTCAGCACAACGCTACTGGCCTGGTGGCGGTAGATAAGCCTCCAAATTTCGCGGGTACCCGAGGGCTCAAAAATTTCTACCTGCGCACACATCTGAGTGAGTCATAGATCTTGCATGGAATATCGGTTTCAGGTAAAGGTATATCATTCTATCTCAGAAATGCAAAACATCATAAGCGGAGTTGCTGCAGCCAGTGTGTCTAGTCTATCATAACTGTTGTTGCACATAATTAATGTAATATCTTACATTACCTAATGTATGTTGAGCACGATTATTGTTTCATGATCATGAACCAAGAATCGTTCAAATATATAAAAACATGATCGTATGCGCTGCCATACAATACGCTAAGAGTGTGCACATTTTTCTGTCCAAAAAAAATTCTGTTTCATCCATCAGTACAAAGAAGTTCTATATCATATATACAACTGATTAACAAACACTGGCAACTATCAGTGCTTATTTCCGAAAGTAGCAACACTAACGCGTGATTCATGGGTGCCAAAACAGGAAGGGTTATATTTTATTATTTCGCTATTTTGAGATATCGGTAAAAGAACTACTTACAAAGTCTTACGAAGACGAATACTAGAAACCAAAATTACAGTGATCATTGTACTCATACCGTATCAAAATCATGTGGTGTTATACATAGGATCTTGCTGTTTACCAGTTACTTATCCAAGAAAATATATTTGAAATATGGTTAACTGTAATTCATTTCTGGTTGAGCGGATTTCTGATAATTGAAAGATAATTTTGCGATAAACGGTGGATAGTCATTGATTTTTGCAGAAAATAATTCTAGAGGATAACATTTTTAAAGGAAGGGAATGTGACTATTCGGCTTGCCGTTTACGATCCTGAGCATCAACCAGCACAGTTCTTGTAAGCGGCAAATCTCATATCCCATAGTTTGAGTTTTATTATCGAAAAGTATATCTCAGTGGGACTATAGCATTTTTCTCATCAATCTGCTCGTAACCGTACATATACGTCTGCCATATTACTGGGATACTAACAGTTTCACAAAAGAATGAATGAAGCAGCTATAAAAGCACAGATTCTTATTTAGTTGCCGGACCTACGTTCTGATAAACTCTGATCACAATAGGTGAAATTGTACTTTAAATAAATCAACTTTCCGAAACACAATCATATTTTCCCTTATTTAATATATTGATTGTGCACCATTCTCTCTCTCTCTTTTGTTGATAGCTTGGATAATTTCATTAGAAACAATTGGTTGTCGTAAAGAAAGCTTTTAACTGCCGACAAACAAATGAACATCATGAATGAATAAATCTGAAATGTTGCAAGTAAGTAGGAATAGAATAATCTGTACTAGTACGACGTGACTCAAAAACCCAATTAAGGAACATGATTGTGGCAAATTGTGCCTTTTAATAGCGTTTCACCCATCTATTAAATGTATTAAATTCAATGTATTAAATTATCGTCAATTGTCACCGAAAATACCTATTTGTCATGGTTTATATAACAGACAGAGTATACTTGCAAAGAGCTCTGAACTAAAAGCACTCGTTAAAAACGTTCGATTTTCATTCGTCGATGATTGCTGGATAGGTCTGTTGATTTCTGTTGTTTTGTAATGCGGCGTTCACGTTATAATGTCTCCAACGTTTCGGAGCTATGTAAACACCACAGTGCCAGGCACATTGTCGACAGCAGGTTGTCTTATGCGATGTTCACGTTAAAATATCCGCGCTGTTTGGGACTTTTATCATCCTGTGGTCGGACCTTATAGACAGTCAGGGTGACACCCATACTGTAAATCAATTGCCGAGGGTGTACCACACATCCCTGGCAACTACATTTTTTCTTGACAGCATCGTACGCACCCTTAGCTACCAATTTGGCTCAAATTACTTACAAAGGACATCGTCTGTAGCTAATGCGGTTTATTACTCAACTGTCCTGTGTAGTTTTTTCTAAATTAACGATATTTGTATACAGGACTGTCTAGAAGTGGTAATACGCGTAACTAGCTACCTTTGAAAAAATTTATTAAAAACATGGGGTGTCTAAGACACCCTGTTGTAAAAAATTTTTCAAAGTTACTTAGCTAGTGGTGTTGCCACTTCTCCACAGTGACATTAACACTGTGTCTTCTTGCATTTTTATTGACAGTGTGCGACATTATTTCATCAACGTTCCTATGGACTAGATACAAATATCGCGAATTAAAAAAAACTACACACCACAGTTGATTAGCAAACCGCATTAGCTGCAGGAAATTTCGTTACAGTTAATTCGCGCCAAATTCGTAGCTAAGGATGTGTACGACACTGTAAAGAAGAAGTAGTAGAAGTGTAAACAAGTAGCAGATAGTGGCATGTCGTACACCCTCGAAAATTGATTTACAGTATGCGTGTCACCTTGACTGTCTATTCTATACGATAGGGTCGCGACTACAGGGAAACAGAAGTTTCAAACAGCGGGGACATTATAACATGAGCGCCGTATAACATGTATTCTTACAGTACATAAATTTTATGCTAAATGGTGGTTTTGCCCCTGAGTGGCAATATTTCACTGTTCTACTACTACTGCTTGGTTTGTAATTATGTCAAACAATCACCCGCCTGTTTCGGCAGATAATTAATCATTATTAAATTCGACAAGATCAAATCGATTTAAAAGCGAATTCTTTTTTAACTCGGTCTTAGAAATTCGCTCGAAGCATTCGTTCAGAAATGTAGGCCGATTTACAAGTTTTCTCGTTTGTTTAATTATATTTATAATATACCATCTGCAGGGTGTTCAAAAATTCAGGGGGTCGGTCATTAACATTTGTTTTATTTTATAGCCATGACTTAACCTTTTTCTCTATCAGTGAAAAGTGGGTGGAGGGGACACCTAGGTGTATTTTGTTCCACTTGTGAGTGAATATAAAGCTTGTGGAAGCTATTACAGTCATTCATATGTTTCCTTAAAAATGATTGGTCTTGCTATGATGGATTTTAACACTACGGGATAAGAGTTCCAGCTAGAGCACCACATGTCCAGTAAGAGGTAAGTTATTACTTAAAATAAATAAAGTAAATACGTCTGATTCTAATGATTCAGTTATGTCGTTTCTGCAAAGAAAAACACTTATATATTTCAAATATTTGTCGTAAAAAGGTTTACGGTTTGGATAAGCCTGAGAGCTATTTCGGGACACATCTGTTCGATGCTTTCCACAATTTGGATGAATCAAAAATGTATAATGAAACGCATATACATATTTCTTTCTATTGAGTGTGTCATAGACACAACTGGCCCAAAGTCGAAAACAATGTTACAATTAGATGGCTTTGCCAAAAAGAAATAATTAAAAACTGTAATAACTTACCGATAATTTTGCCTGTGGCGTCGACGATCTTTCATCAACACCGCCGCAGCTATCACCACCATAACTACATGCAGATTGAACCATTTTGGTGTACGACAGGCGTGACGGGCTATGATGATGGCGGTTTTCAGCGACCACCGATGTACCTTTGATGCTTTTCGACGACGCTATGTTCCGACGTTGTGAAACACGTTTGTGTGATCGATCAAGACGATGATTGAAGCTTGTGTCGCTACTGTTGGTTTGACTGCTTGATTCTAATATATCGTATACATTGTCTAAAATAATATTGAATAAATATATATTAATAGTAATGTTAGTCTGAGATTTTTAATGAAGCGTTACAGCGTTGTTCTTATAAAAAGCAGCGCGTCATTGCAGATTGCAATGTCTGCCGTTCACATCTACTTAATCAGCTTTGCATTTGAGTTACAGAAGATATTATCAAACGGATAGCGAAAAATAAACGCAGCGAAAAATAAACTATACATATATATATATATATATATATAAGATATATATATATATATATATATATATATATATATATATATAGAGAGATATATATATATATATATATAGAGTGAATATATATATATATATATATATATATATATATATATATAGTGATATATATAGGTAATCGCCTCTAAGTATAGTATATAATGATAACTATATATATATAGTTAATCGCCTCTGAGTTATTAAGAGGGGTCCCTAAAGAACAGAACTGGTATTATATTTCATTGCAACATGAATATCTGCTACTTTAAACTAATAATCATTCGTTGTGTCTTTGATATAGCTTCTACTTATGAAGACATTCAAATTCGCAAAACAAAATTTAGCGTTTAAGCACGACTAACTTTTGCCCACGTTTCGAAGAGCTTGGAGTGTTTCGCATTGTTTTGTTTTGCGATGGGTGACTCCACAACAGGGGTGTCGTCATAAAATTTAACTGTAGGTTGCAACCAACGATATTGGCGGTCAACTCAACATGTGATCTGAAGATAGCACGTTCTAAAAATTTTGTTGCAGCTATAAACTGTCGGGGGGCACCAATACCAAACTGGAGGAAGGGGGAGGGGCACGGCGCCTAATACCCTCCCGTGGTAACGCCCCTGATCGTTACTACAAGTAGATCGTAATAAAAATCAGCTATACATATGATAAGTAGACTTTATCTGATAGATGTCATTCTATCCTTGCTATACTGATAACGTTTACCATTACTAGATCTTGATCTTTCCAAATGCAACTTAAAGTAAGCTGTCTGACAAAAGTCGAAAACAATATCACAGATAGTCTTAACTTAAGAGACAGATAAATGTGAACTGGTTAAATATCAACTTGAGACATAATTAATATTGTAAAAAAATAACGCATATTATTTTAAACTATTCTAATTATACACGTGGCTGATATGTATGTACAATAAATGTACAGACATAAATATATATCATATTTATTAACCATGGTTTGCACGTATAACTTTGTTTGTAAATGTATCGTTTGTTGTACATATATATTTGCTAACTAGTACACTGGCAGTTGGTAAGCCATTGCCTAAGTTTCGAGCTCGCTATGACAGCCTCAACACCCGATGCAAACCGCGTTACGCTGATTTTACCAGTTACTACTGTGCGTTTGGTTAATAAACGATTTTGTTTGTTTTCTTTTGTTCGATATAAATATAAACGCAATATATCTATATTTTAATATACCCATGTATACAGAAAGTCAAATATAAGTGTGCATTGAACCTACCTATATATAAGCAAAACGAATATAACAAATTAAGTATAAGAAACATTGCAATCGCATCTTTCTTCTTTGATAGTGATCAGATGGCTGTTTATTAAAGAAACACAAACGAGGTGAATGAATGAGACCGAAAATGTAGCAGCTTATATACCCATATTTGGGTTTGCTACCATGTTCGTAATTTGCATTCATTTGCATATTCAAATAGCCAACCAGCAAGCTACATCAGATAGTATCCCTCTGCCCCTATGGGCACCTTATGCACTAATCTATGGATTACATTCAAAAAAGCAACAGTAATAACAAAAACCTCATGCAGCCACAGTTCATTTAACTTTAGCTTTTGCACGCGAGCGACAAGTTAATTAACAAATGTATAGAACATGTCACGTTATCGCTTAAGACAATTGATGTTCCCGAATATTTTTTGGATAGCTTGGGGATAAACAATTTATCAGCATAGTTAAAGGCGTGTTCACACGCTCAAACTTTTTGCTCAAATTTTGATCAAAATTTGAGCAAATAGTTTGAGCGTGTAAACACGCCTTTAGTTTTATGCGACATTTAAAATAATGAAGATGTCATATCTAAGTGTTATATACTTACATTTCTCAAAGTAATTATTACCTTTAATAATATTTCTGTCCCTAGAGCAATGAAATTATATAGTATACGTATGTATAGTTACGACTTATTAACTGATTTTGAGGTATATATAAATTTTTTTGCAAAAAAAGCCAATGCACATATAAATAATTATTAATATAACAGCAGGTCAATGAAGCTTTATCAAAATTTAAAAAACCAATATGACTGCCTTAACAAATATGTTATGCAGCTGTTCGAGTGCGCGTTTTCTTTTCATCGATACAACTCCCTAGACGTTGGGAACCAAAAACACAAATAATTGCCATTACACAGTAGGCTAGGAACTATAAAAACATTCAACAATAAGACAAGCTATCGATCGAAATTGTTTGTAGTTTTATTGACAGTATGCGGCATACAATCTTGCTAATCCGCCTTTCTAGATGCAAATATCGAACGCGAAAAGAACAGTAGCTAAGGGTGTGTCGTATGCCCTAAAGAATTGATTTACGCTGTGGATATGACAATGGCTACCTATGCGGTAGGGATGCGATTATAGGGACAAAAGCTCCAAATTTTACAGTGAAGGTTGTATAATATCGAAAATCGACTATCATCGACCCTTACATTATTGTTATTTTACTCATTTAGTGTGTTCAATAATAAAAGTAAAACTGTCTTGCCTTGCCTTGTGTCGTGAGTACTTAAAGAAGTCGGAACCTCAATTCTAAATAATACATTGAGTTCCAATGCATACCGGCACCTCATCGGTGCTTTCGTCTTTTCCGACTGGCCATCAAGAAAGGTGAATATACGTCGGTTATATGGACGCTGACGTTTATCGATGGTATAATGTTATTACGAACAAAAGTCCGACCCACCGGTTCAGACAAACGCGCAAACGCGAAAAATAGTGGATACGGGGGGGGCGCAGTACCATCGAAAAAATATTTTTTGGGACGGCGCACAATACATCTTCCGGCCGTTGTAGGGTTATGTGCATATTGGTAACTATGAGCTTATATATTCGTACAAGCATGACCAACTTGCTAGATTTCTGGAGGCGACCTATATAATATGTCCCCAGGCATATGTTTTATATACATATGTACATAATTGATCAACTTTATATACATATGTACATAATTGATCAACATGGCAAATGTCTGGGCGGAATTGGTGCAGTACGATCGAAAATATCTTGACGGGACAAGACATAATAAATTACCACAAGCAAAACCACTTTAATTTCAAAACTGCTGATTTCACAAGTCTGAATTCATATATGTTATCTATAAATTGGGATGATGTTCTAAACGCATTTGTACTGTTAATGATAAATCGATTGCGTTGCATAATATTCTAATGCATGATTGTCATTTTTACGACCCTAAAGTCATTCATAGTGTTCAGGTAAACGAAAAATGAGATTATTCAAATCGTTTAAATTCTCGCCCAATATCCCTTGTATCAAACTGTTGTAGGGTTATGGAGCGCATATGAATATGTTTCTTTTCATCACACAAAAGGAGAAGATATAATTTCTATTCACCAGCACGGCATCCAGTCGGAGCGCTCTACGCATACCCAACTTCTAGAATGTAGGTCTGACTGAGCCTGGTCAACTGACCGGATTAACAGTCGATGTAACGTATATCGAGTTTGTCAATTCTTTTGAAACAGGTTCTCGTAAAAAGCTGATACACAGAATGTGTTTCTCGTCACTTAATTAAAGTGTATTAAAAGTTTTGTGTCAAACCGCACTTTTCGCGTAAAGTTTATTTTAGCATCTCTGCACCCAGTGCCGAGTTAGATCAGGAGTGCCTCAAGAATGTGTGCTAGGACCAGTCTTATTTATATTGTATATAAATGACCTATTTTGTAATATATTTAGTAATGTAAAGGGCAAGATACTTGCCGAAGATGTTATGTTATATATTGAAGTTCCAAGGATAAACTATATAGAAGCTGTGTTCCGTGTGCAAACTGCTTTGAAATATGTTGAAAATCCGGTATCTGCGTGGCAGGTCAATATCTCAGAAACAATGTGTCAAGTGTTTTACATAGACTCAACCAATCCAAAAGCGGAGTATGCCCTAGGTGGGCAACAAATTCCGTTGCACTTTCGGCCACAGATATCCTGGGCTGGCCTGGATGTAACGATATTTTGCTACTTAAAGCCAACGTTACATTATCAAAATATAATTTCCAGAGCTTACAGGCTGGTAAATATCATATTCAGGTGTTTCGCTACTATTGAAATTGACATATTGTTGCAGGGTTATATAAGTTATGTCAGACCTTGACTTCACTATGCGAGTTGTGTATGGTCTCCAGCATATTCAAATGATATAAACATGATCGAAAAACTGCAACATTATTTTACGTGGCGACTATTCAACCGAAACAACTTGATGCCGCAACAGCTTTATTGCATCCGAATGTGAAGACTGCAGTTGTAAATTTTAGAATTAAGCCGACGGCGCTTTGATCTAGTGATGGTTTTCAAATATTGACACGGTGAAGTTGAAATCGTTTCTTTTGTCATACAAGGTCATTTTTGCTTCTAGTTCAATGATATTTGGGCTTGATCCTAGGTTCAGGCTGATGGTGGCTGCTACGCGGATTTGTATTCGACGTTGAAATCTAAAAATTATAACCTATCGTTGTACGATGCGTTAGGGAGGCACGTACAAGCAAATATGTTGCTTGTAACGTAGCGCTGGACACACTCAATTGTGTCTGTATCCCCAGTATAAATTGTAGACCATGCAACAGATGCACATTCAAAGATTGGCCGAACGTAACTTATATAAGTAAAAAACAGTTTCGATATTGCAACATAGAAAGCAACGAAATAGCATATTGGGCAAATGGTAGGCTTTATTTGCTATGTTTCTTCAAACAAAACAAATTTTTCTTAAACAAAAGTAAGGGTTACAACTTGCATGCCGTTAAAACATCTTGTGAAAGTGACACTATCATTTGGGCGACACACAAGCGATACCCAACAATCATAAAACAAACAAAAAATCAGTAAGGGATTGTTCCACTAACAACTGATTTCTAAATCAAGATAAGCTTGATTTCTAAATCAAGAGAAGTTCTTCAGTGTGTTACGAATTTTAAATCCTTAGTAACCGTAGCACCCGCGTCCAGACAAGACTTAAATATTTTACTTCAGTGTGGGTGCTCGCTAATGGTTGTCGGGCTTCAATATAACAAAAAACCTATCTCCTTATGCATTGCCAAATCCAGTGATTGGTAATATACGATTTACTACCATTACTATTACTAAAATATTGCCATGTCTAAATCGGCCAAAGTCAACAAATAGTATATAATTGAAATGTTGAAAAGTAAATAATAACAGCTGTTAATCGAATTGATATTAGATACTTAAAATACGTGTGGGTCAGTATGGTTCAACCGGATATAAATATATAGTGTCGTCATCAACTCAAACAAAGTCGTTATTTATTTATATACTTATTGCTAAAATTATTCTTACTTATTTAAATGTCTAAAATTTTTCGTAATTTAAGACATTTAACAAGCACATCTGTTGTCACTCGGGCGGTTTGTTATCTTGATTGAACAGTAAATGTTAAAACACTGACTGATAGACTGAATATAGTGGCGACAATAACCGACGACATTGCTATGAATTCAACATTTTCAGCCTTAAGGGTAGCATCACCCCCTGGCTGGCTTATTCAAACTTTACAATCCAATGACCTTTACGTTGAGAAAGTCATTACCTAATTATCGGACTCGCGATGAGGATCTTATGTTTGATGCAAAATCCGTTACGCTGATTATCCGAATACCAGCTTGCATTTTCAAATTCAAATTTTATTCAATTCCTATGGTACATACGAGACTTTACATTTATTGCAGTGTTCTGCTTCTGAAACGCGTTCATGCGACTCGAGAATGAGAAATCATTAAGCGTCGTTCGCGCAGCATGCTTACTAGCGTTCGCAGAACATTGCCACACATGTTTATAATAAAACAGAAAATTCACATAAGGAAATGAATAACATAAGGGCAGAAAGGGGGGTAAGACCTCGCCTCTTACATCTGCCTATATATCAGTATAATATAATAAGTTTAGTCGACAAAACAATTTATAGTGTAATCAGGTTAAATATAACAATTTTGGCAAGGAAACATTGATCAAATTATTTTGGTTGAGTGAAATAGAAACGGAAGGGAGGAGAAGGGATTTGTGTTAATAAATTTATTTACACCATTATTATTAACAAGTTCTGTGGCTGGTTTCCTGAATTTTCATTCCCAATAATGTTTTAGCAGTTTCAGAACTAGTTTCAGAACCGGAGCACTAGTAAAAAAATATCGTATTTTATACAGCAACGTTTTTGTAGATCTTTATACCTTTAACACGGTTCTTGCCCAGTAGAGTGAGCATTTTCGCTACCGCAAATATTCTATATATCTTAGCACGAATCTGTCTTGCCATTTTCTTACATTCATCTTGGCCAAACATAAAATGATTTAAACAGTCTTTTTAAGGTTTACGCTTTGTTTTACAGTTACAGACTACAAGATTCCCATTCCACTTTGACGAGGACAAAGAGACTTGGCCCATGTTCAGATAGCTATGGTTATCGAGATTGGCAATAATAAAAAATCAATAGCAAACATGGTACTATTATCTAGAGCGCTGCTAATATGTCATATACAAATATAGCTCTTTGTAACTTTTAGGGGTGGAAGTGAAATGCATGATATGCCTTTCTTAATATATTAAGTCTAAGCCTTAGTCCTAGCCTAAGCTAAGGCCCTTATATGACCATCTACTAAGCCTAGGCAGTGGGGCTACCGCCCCAAACCCCCTTCTAAGCTTTTCTTTTTCTAACGTTATAAAGTGCGGCGCCTAAAGGTGACATGGACCCAAATATGTACAACCCAACGCGTTTCACAATGTATTGACGAACAATATTCTTATAAGTGCAAATATGACAACCCAAAATTTAAGTCTATTATTTTCTCAGAATTCTCACGATGAAATATAGCATCATGCCTTTTTGAGCAATATATCTACACTTACAACTAAATTTATTCGGTATTTAGCATTTTTCGATTTGTAAAACAATAACCATAAGCACTTTGATTTCAAGGTCCTCAGCCGCTATCGTTGCCGATAAGAGAAACAAACATCTGCTTGAAACTAAGGATTAGGTTACAATTTTTCAAAATTTGGTTTGGAAATCAAAACTATTATGGTTCATACAGAAATGAATTATTCATAAGACGTTTAGAATAACTGCTGGAAAATAGAAGCCTCAAACCAGTGGATTATAACTGCGACTGTAGGCCGCTAACCGGAGCCCAGTAGAACGACCACTAAATGGACATTTCATTTTAACATTTGTCTGTCTTCCACCAACGTATTGAAACACGTCATATGAATAACTGTTGTCAATAAAGTATTCCGACAATTATAATTAAATGATATTTGCTTGACATAATAGGGAAAACTACGGCAGAATAGATGATATTATCTAAATGAGGCTTAGCCAACGCAAAATCTTGCAAATATATGCATGAGTTCAAGTTGTGCTTAAATCAGTGATGAAACCAAACCGGATCGGAGCTGTGGACCAGTCCGTACCGGTCCACCCCTAATTTAGAAAAAACTGAGTAAATCAAATCTAATTTAGCAGTTACACGTTCTGGAGCTGTGGACCAGTCCGTACCGGTCCACCCCTAATTTAGAAAAAACTGAGTAAATCAAATCTAATTTAGCAGTTACACGTTCTGGAGCTGTGGAACAGTCTGTCATCGTCCGACCCTAATTTAGAAAAAACTGAGTAAATCAAATCTAATTTAGCAGTTACACGTTCTGGAGCTGTGGACCAGTCCGTACCGGTCCACCCCTAATTTAGAAAAAACTGAGTAAATCAAATCTAATTTAGCAGTTACACGTTCTGGAGCTGTGGATCAGTCCGTACCGGTCCACCCCTAATTTAGAAAAAAACTGAGTAAATCAAATCTAATTTAGCAATTACACGTTCTTTTAACTTTTTATTTCAATGATACACGTTGCTTTTCATGACAAATGGCACCCTAAAACCAAGAAGACAACAACAACCTCTAACTGTGGTTTTAACCAGCAATATTTCAATGTTTATTACAGTTTATAATTAAGCTTATCGTCTTGCCTTTATAGCGATATTAAAATAAACATCACGGGTGGTTGCAATAAAAAATGTCTTTTACGTTGACGAGTTAGTAACAGTGAACCCCTATTTAGTTTAAAGCACAGGCTCGCAGAAACTACCCACCCTTGCAGTGAGAGGGAATAATGAAGCGGCAAAAGAGACAGTTCTCGGTTTCAAACATATTTACGAAGGAATTCAGAGTTTTTAGCAATCCAAAGTCAATTCCTTTACGTTGCTATTCCGGAAGCTTAGTGACACTTCAAAGCTAATCCGAGTAGTGATGGTCCGAAACGGTCCGGACCGTCAAAGATCCTGACCGGCCTCTGTACAATGAAGTTGCACCATTATTTTACACCTTTTTCGTAATAATATCGTGGGACATGTCGAATATCAACAACAAATAGTCTATTGACCAAACGCATACTGGTAACCGCAGGTTTGCATCATTCGTTCAATTTCATTATTGCGAGCTCGAAACTTTAGGCAAGGGTTTACCAACAACTCGTCGATAACGTTCAAAGTCAAAGGTTATTGAATATTAATGACACTTTCATAGTATATAAACTTGGAGTATTTGTGAAAGCGCATATAGAAAATATAGTCTAAGAATATTTACAAATACGAAATGAACGGAATGATTGAAACTCAAAATTTTATACCATGATCAGTTATACATTGTAACTGATGTAGCAAAATACTTAAATTGGCTTAAAGATTATATACACATAAGCGAGAGACAATACTTAAGCAAATATGTTACCAATCAGATACAGACCACTTATATACTAGTAACATTATGTTTGAAAACAAAGCCGACATTATGACATGATCTTTGTCCTACTTAATGCATGAAACTAGGCCTAACTCTCAAAGTTAAGGCTTCAAATTCCAACAAATACTCTTTTCAACAAACAAAATCTATAGATGTATCTGTGTCGTTCATGAGTTTCCGTAATTCTGTATGGCTCAAGTCAAGTAATACGAAGTCAAAATATTTGACAGTCTGGAAAGGAGTTCTGTAGCGACTGCAATAAGAGCAATCAGTATGTGATGCCCAAATCGGTCACCGGCTTTTACTATGAATGTCACCGCCGCGCTGCTTGTCGGGAATTATAATTGTTGACTTTTAATTAAGTATGCACCGGAATTATTGAGATTATTATAATCCATACGGACCGTGGGTTAAAACAAACATGAGGGTATTAAGATGTTTGATTGACATTGAGACTAATAGACAGGAACTGATGGCAGGTGGTGTCAGGAAGTTAAGTGGATACAGACAGACAAGCGCCAGACATCGATATTGTGCGATCGCAGCGAGAATGATAAGATAGATATATAATAAACAAATAGTAAAATAATAAACGCATTTAACCAATGAAGCCTGTAATTTATGTTTTTGCCGCTTCGTGTTTACCTTAGGTTGAAATAGAAACTAATTCAGAATTTATTAATGTCAATATATGTGGCAAATAGGAAAAATAACAGGTCCAGACATATAATAGAAACAATTGTGAAAAATTAAGGCGTTAACATAAGCAATATTTCCACAACAACAGTGTAGAGGGCCGCGTCCATGGAATTCAGATGCCCATCTTATCTAGTATAGAACATGATTTTAAAGTTTATACTTCATTCATGTATATACGTATTTTATCACACAATTATACATACACACAATTATATATTATACATACTACATATATACAATATACATTATGTATTATAAATTATTATACAACACAATTGTACATTTATTACAACACCACGGGCCTTGTTTCATGGTGTATATCAACAATGTCTTGTCACTTGTCTGTTATATTTTGAAATCATCTTTTCAGGTACCGTTTTGTAGCAATCGTCTGCAGATCCTCCAATTACAGATTGGAAAATCTGGTCTCATCTGTCGTAAAACTGTTTTCACGCTTCCTGCAGTCAGCATGCGATGTCACAAACTGCTAACATTTAATGAACGGGGGGGTTTCGTTCCGCCCATGCTGCCACGAGTACTGTTTTTGCGGCATATTCAAATGTGGTTGTTTTGTCTTGCTAATTATAAAGTGGTATTAGTATAGTTGGTGTGACCTATATACTTAGACAAAGGTTTGGATAAATAGTTTGAATAAATAGTTAAACTTTGATTAAGATAAAGTTTCCATAAATTTCAGTAATATCGCGGAAAACAACAACCAGTATCGTGGTAACCGTGCCACCAAATGACCAGCTTAATGTACGACTTTTATATTTACAAAGACGGACTTAATCAAAATTAAATTTAGGCTAGCCATAGTGTCTTAAAATTAAATTTAATTTTTTTTAAACTAAAAAGTATACTACGGCTCTAAAGAACGAATAGCAAATCGTACAAAAGACAATGATAAAATGATAAATTCGATGACAGGCGAAATATTGCGAAGCGTCAGGCAATTTAGGAGGGTGTCAGATGGTGAACGGACGAATGACTGCTGAAATCGAGAGTTAAATTACGAAAGAGTGCACACTGAATTCAACTTCAAATCATTGTAAATATAGATCCTTGCGAATAAATTCATTTGGGTGTGACAAATTAAACATAGTAATAAATAATTACTATGTATAATTTGCAACTGACACTGTACGCTTTTTAACAATGCTATTCGAGATACATAATTAAGCTGTTACGGAGCATACATTGTTATAATATCTGTAGGTGAATTATAATACTAGAAATACCAACCCATCACTGTAGCCTAATTCTCCGGGTGAGGTGTAAGACTGCTGATGCTCTGCACGAAGGCCATGGCCATAGGTGCTCAAGTACCGTCGGCATAGGTGCAGGTAGATGGTTCCGACGGGAGGATGGGGTTTTGAAGGGGTTTAATAGTTGCAAGTCCCTGTTTTTATTATTACTGTCTCGTAAAGAAATTCGGGCGTTTTGGTTAACCTGCATAGTAGTGTACGTATTGAGCGCATATAATCGATTATTGTTTTTGAGGATAGCAGCAATCTTACAAGGTTTAAGCCAAGCAGCTCCTGCATCAAAATTTCCACGCAATACACTGTCCTTGTAACCGCGCTCGATTTCAGAGTAGTAAAAGACATAACAAAGTTATTTAGCTGTTGTAAAATAGCTTGAAGTTCATGAATGAATTTAAAGGCTTGCTGCACAACCTAAAATTCATGATTCCTCCGCCAATTTTTAAAAAAGTAGCCCGGAATGGTCTCATGAAAAATTTCTGCCGTTAATGTTAATCCAACTATTGGTAAATCAATAGCTTGCACATTACCTGTAGATGAGTGTAATGTCTGCAAATACCTTTTGTTACGTGCATTTAAAAACGAATACCCATGACACTTGATGTAATATTATCCTAAAACAAAAATAGCCAATCATATATATACTAATGAAATTGCTAAAATTTGTGCATTATACATAAAATCTAAATTTGTGTGTGTCAACCTAAGCGCCACAAAGCTCCACGGCTAGTAGCCTTCAACAATATGTTTTTGAAATTCTGTATCGTGGAACTAAATAATAGGAGTTTTTATTTTTATCAAGAAATTCTGCTCAAAGAAATATTTGCATATATCATTTCCAAAATCATTTTGACATAATTCTATACTGATATTACATTGGTACGGTGCATAGATTGGTAGTACTATGAATATATCCTTCATATGTACGAAATATTAAAAGAAAATAATATTTCATACTTTGCAAATAATATATACATATATATGAGTGAATAGCGCTTCTGTGAGCAGAGTGACTCGTCTGCGATTAGGGCTAACTGGAATCTAATTCTAGATTTTAGTTAATTGATCTAATGATTTAATAGAAAATATGCAAACCACATTACACTGACTTTCGGGTCAATTAGTATGCGACCTGCAAATACACTTTATTTATCATTTGGTTGATTGATAGGAAGAAAGATCATTTAAAAGCACAAATAAAATTACTAACTTACTCCGATAACTGAATATATAAATATTTTTCAAAAAATAAAAATGTATCAATATTGTGGTATTATATAATTTAGAAGCTAATGCGATAAGTAAAAGCTGTATTAACTGCGCAATTATATAAGCCATTATAGCTGAAAGACCGTTCATTTATATGATATCAATTTATCTACCAGTCAACGTAAAATAGTTCAACCATTTTCGTGCTATTCTAACAACAATAACTCATCAAATTGTACCAGCAGAACGTTGATGAAACCTCAGTATTGCCAGAACGGCTTCCAACACAGTTAAACTATGTAATAATAATCCTCATAATGAAACATAACCCACTAACTCACTAACTAACGACTGTACATCTCTATTGGCCGTCTAGCTGATTCGGTTCCTTATCAATGCATGGGTATATGTCATCTAATTTAGGTAAACTGCTTAGAAGATTTGGCCGTAGCAAGCAGACAGAGTCTGGCGGTGCACTTTAAAACCGCTGACGTCGTGTGGAGTTGCAGTGAGCTTAGTTCCGGCGTGCATACCGTTCATGACGACAATCATTGATATGAGTGCCACGGTTTGAGTAAAGAAAGTAATAATAAGAACAATATTTGGTTGGAACCCAAATTATTATGACAAAGGTGATAAACAAGGCTTAAAGCCGCAGGGGAGGGGTAGAGGCCAAAAGAAAATGGTAATTGTAATGCAACAAACTATATGAAAGTACAAAAAACAAAAATTGACATCTGCTATATAATTTAACTTAATGTCATGGGGTATATATTTGATGTTGGCCTGGAAGATGGCCAGGTCTAGGTCATACTCAATGAGAGCGTTGTTGTCGACACTCAGGTCTGGTGTGGAGACACTTGGGCGTCGTAGCGATGAGGTACACCATCTTTGGTATTCTAATAACTTCATTAAAATTGTTGAAAAAAGTTACGGCACAAAGCCATTATTGTACACTTTGTGTGATTTGAGCAGAAGATATATCAGGCTGAGAGTGAAAGGTTGTATGATGCATCATTCAACAAGGATCCATTTTAAACTGGGATTTTCTAAATGTAGTGATTTCCTAAATTCTGTGCTGCAATTTAGCCCTAAAATTGAAAAAACTCAAGCTGCTGCGACTTTAGTTTTTAAAACATATAAAATATTGCTTGACATTAAGCCGGAGGTTGGAAAACAATTATGTCGCAAATTTTCAAAGCCTGTTTCTAACAAAACATTATCATTTGAAATTGACAAAAAAGTTAAAAAATATTATAAAGAATGTAGTGTTCAAAACTGAAGTGGAAAGTGAAAAAATTTCGATTCTTTGGGATATGACACAATTTTTTGTAAAATATTTAGGTATCGGTTTAACTAAGAAATGCTTATATAGGTTGGTTGTAATATGAACAAAAAACAATATTCGAACGCAGCTTTTTTCTTAATTTTCGACAATTTTCCTTGATTTTTGCCAATTTTTGCAAAATTTCGTGCATGCCTTCGACGTGTGAGTGGGGCGCAGAGCCTTAAGTGGGTGGGTGTGAGGTCGGATGACCTATCACGGGGAATCGGCGCTTAGCACCAATATGGGGTGGGCCCCGACACCATACGGGGCATGATCCTTCTCCAATGCCTATGAGCATGTATGGTTTTCTTGTTGCTGTGCAAAAAACCGTATTATTTGTACTACCACCGCAGGCCAACAATGTGTTTAGCCGATTTATTCGGCAAACCTTTCGTACGATCACAGCTAAATTCCTCAGTGGCGTGCCTAGTACACGGTTATTTATCTATTCAGCCATTCGTTAATAATAGTTTCCGATCATCCAGACTATTTGAGGGATAAATATTGCAGGTCCCTGGTTTTAATATTGCATCCCAAAATTTATAGAAAAATCATATTCACCGAAGCATGCGCTATTAAATTTATAGAGTTTTTTCTATAAGTCTGGCTTGATGTACCGGTATTAATAGAAAACGACGGAAGCTTAGCTTAATAATTAAATATTTATTGAGTTAAGTATATTATGCGACAAAAATTGCTGAGAAGTAATTCCGCATCGATCTATAAAAATGATAGGCGCTCAATATGATTACCACTCTTAGAGCTGTTTTAAATACGCTGTTTCTTATACAAAATTTTACAATTTTATTTAAATAAACGTACAATCAAGAATAAATAATTGAACATAATAAAGAAATGTAGGACACTCGTATATACTCATTACTTTGGCTTATACAAAAATATGGATTTTCCGCCTGCCATGCCTCAGGGATTGCAGGGGTAATAATCCCAAGGTTCTCTATGAGCGTATTTGGTGCGGGTATCTAGTAGCTCTATAAGGTTCGCCGAGGATATCGGCTAGTTCCCTAGGTTGCGTTGGAGGCTAGTCAAACATCCCTTAAGAACCGTGGGAGATTGTCTATATCCTTTTAAGAACCTTCGGGGGGGGGTGTACTACATAAACAACCCGCAGAGAACAAGCGGTGGGAGTAGCCTGTTGCAATCGAAGAAGGTAGTCGGAAAAACGAACATATCACCGGATAAGGCAAAGTGCATGAGTATAATAGTACATGCGTCGTACTCATCTACAAAATTGATTACTTAAAGATTCTTGGTACAATTCTCACGATTCGATGTACGAGTGTGAAATAGTGGCTTAACTTTCTCATGTTCAATTTCAGAATTATTGCGTCAGTAAAGTCAGTTGTGTAACCATCAGGTATAATTGTTCTTTACGATATATTTTTAGTTAATATCTAGATCGTGTTATTATTTACTTGAATGTTTTTGCCGCAAGATTGTTGGTACGATTCTCGCGATTCGATGTACGAGTGTGAAATAGCGAGTTAACTTTCTAATGTTCAACTTCAGAATTATTGTGTCAGTAAGTCAGTTGTGTAACCATCAGGTAAAACTTTTGTTTAAGCTATATTTTAGTTAATATCTTGATCGTGTTATTATTTACTTGAATGTTTTTGCCGCAAGAAGCTGTAATGGGTATCAAGTTTTAACCGCTGTTAAATAAAATAAACGATTTTGAAAATGGATTTCCATTTAATTAGTTTCAACCAAGCTTAGAAACATGATCTAACAACTCTCTGTTTCATCATCAATTTTTTCAAAATATTTTCATTGCACATGATAAACAACCAAAACTGAAGAATAAACACATTGATTTCCTTTTAATTAGTTTCAACCAAGCTTAGAAACATGATCTAACAACTCTCTGTTTCATCATCAATTTTTTTTTCAAAATATTTTCATTGCACATGATAAACAACCAAAACTGAAGAATAAACACATGGATTTCCATTTAATTAGTTTCAACCAAGCTTAGAAACATCATCTAATACCCCTCTGTTTCATCATCAATTTTTTCAAAGTATTTTCATAGCACATGATAAACAACCAAAACTGAGGAATAAACACATGGATTTCCATTTAATTAGTATCAACCAAGCTTAGAAACATGATCTAATACCCCTCTGTTTCATCATCAATTTTTTCAAAGTATTTTCATTGCACATGATAAACAACCAAAACTGAAGAATAAACACCGCATTGCATATTTTTGGTGATTCGTTGCATATGTTCAGGTTTTCTTGCGCATAACTCTTCTGTATCTGTGTTGTTAACTTAATAACTTATAAGCCAAAGCAGGCTTAGAATTATAGTACAAATAATTATAACACAACACAGCTCGTGAACAATTTTCGTTAAAGCCAAATACAATTCCAACCTTCCACTGCGTTTCAGAAAAAAACTCTTACTTACATTGGTTCAAGTACCGTTCCAAGGCGCCATCTTCAGGGCTTAACAGCTCCATTATAGTGGCATCCAATAGAAGAATTCTAGATACATCTTACTACGGACAACATATAGATTTGAACCAGGGCCTCTAGCTTGCAAAACTAGGATGCTGCCACAAACACAACAGGCATACTTTTGTATTATACCTCGAACAACTCGTGTTATACCTACGCTTGCGTTATTGACGCTAGCGTAATGAGACATTAAGAGAATTATATCGTTCGAACAGCGTTCGAAGCAAACTATAATAGTAATAATGATGTTGAAACGAGGCTGTAAATCAAAGTATCAACAACTGCATTCTCGCAACATAGCAACCGTGCTGTTGAATGTCATGGACATCACTATATGAAATCAACATATATAATTTTTGGCAACTGGGAAATGGTAATTATTATTTTACCGCCGAGACGGTAATAAACTGTGCGATGTGAAATAAGTCATTAAGTCTGCGCAGATTAGTATCTGATGTATTTTAGAAAGCTTTGCAAAAAGTACGGATGTGCTTATGGAACAAGCGCAAAATCCAATACACATTTTTTGTTTGAACAATTTCATACGTCTGTTTGTTCGATACAATAACAAAGAATTTATTATATTGTAATACATAACTTTATTAAGAAAGTATAGCGGCTGCCGAGAGGTCAGCGCAACACGGATTGCTCTCTGTTAAGACACGTCATAGCGAGCCCGAAACTTAGGCAATAACTTACCAATCTTCAAGTTGTGAAAGTATAGCGGCTGCCGAGAGGTCAGCGCAACACGGATTGCTCTCTGTTAAGACACGTCATAGCGAGCCCGAAACTTAGGCAATAACTTACCAATCTTCAATTACTGATATTGAAAAACATACTTATCGATTGCGTAAAACATTTTATGAGTAAAACGATCTTTATATAGTCCTAATGAAGATGAAACAGAAAGGGAGCAAGGTCTCCACATGCATATGAGTTATTGGTTTTTCTATCGTAATTTAAGAAGTTGTTGAAACTTGTGTTTTTAAGTTCGTGTCGGAATGTTTTTGAATTAGAAGCGCTTGCAAGAACATACCAATGAAATTTATTCCAGACATTTATAATGTGAGACTATATTCGAACGTTACATCATTTGTGTTGTCTATTTCTTGATAAAGATATTTAGGATGTTGCTTATTCGATGTTATTTTCAAAGATACAGTGTGAGAAAGGTACGTAATTTTGGAATTTCAATGTCCTACGTCCAAACCAGGTTGCGTACTTACATTACCTTAAAAATAATATGTATTGCGGTAAGATTAATTTTTTATGAAAAATTTATTTCGCTGTTGAAGCATAGAAGTTTACGCTTAAACCATTGCTGATGATAAATAACAAAGAAAAACTTTGTAATGAGCGAAATTTCGGAGCTGTAAAAATTGGATTTAAAATCTTAAGAGGCCATATAATTTCTGCCGGGCATGCAGGCAATTGCCAGTGGAAGGATAATTCGTGACTAGATAATTGTGCTATATAGTTGAAGCGCTAAATGCCGCATGTTTTGATGTTTTTACGTCTCAGCTGCAGAAAATTTCGCCGCCATCCCTCTCTCCCCTCCCAAGCTACGTCTATGATTTCCACGTAAATATTAAAAGGATCACAATTATTGTAATACAATCTTTTCAGTCGGTGTACGCATTATTATGAGAAGGCCTCATTAGAACATTAGAGCATTAATGCAAACTGACAAATGTTCTTTAACAACGAATAAACGCTAATAAGTCACATCAAGCAAACTCAGCTCCAACGCTTTCGCTGATAACCAACGTTTAATGAAGTGGCCTGCTGTAATTGTTAGTCTTACATGAATAGATTCCTAGCAAAATGAGCTGGCGGCGCTTCCGCAGTAATTGGCAACAACTGTTCCGCAATTTGACTTGGGTATATACTAAATTAATGTCATCACGCGTTGTGATATATTTTACCTACATGGCTCTGTGATATGTTATAATGTGACATTGCATAAAAAATTGTGCGAACAGAAATCGTGGAATCTAAGTCCTAGGAATGGCTATACTTTACCCTCTCGACTATACCGAAGGTGCACGGAATCAATAGCAATCATTAGCGGTATTACAAAAATTTGAGCGAAAAATTGGACAAAATGGCGAAGTTTAACAGGAAAAATTTTGGTGACAAGATAAAATTTTAGGTTTATATAATTCCTGGATTACGCCCCGTGCCCTGCATCCCGCCGCACACACCGCCAAGGATCCATCTTGGCGTAAATCAAAGGATCTTGGACACCCTATTTCAAAAATAAGCTAAATTAAAATTTTCCCGTTTTATCTTAAGTATAGGGAGCACGTCCTTTGAAACGTCCTATCAACAAACACCGTAATAATTCACCCTCGAAATATGTCCCCCGATTGACATTCAGTATCTTTATTCACATAATTGTGTAGCTTAGTTTGAATAGTTCTCTATCAAATGCCATTTCCATTTTTAAGATATCTCCCAGTCTGATTTGATACATAATCTGAAGCAAAAATTTTTATTATAGGTAAAGAATTAGATTTGTTGTAACACCATGTCTTTCTGCTAGAATAGAAACACTTTGTTATTTTAATCGACATGATCTTGTCTATTTTTTATTCTTTTTAGTTTACCGAAAATTTTTCGGAAAAAATTTTAATATTCGAAATGTTACAAATCCCACAACAATGTGTTTTCTAATGCGACGTGCCTGTTTCTAAAAATGTCAAAATAACCTATTAATATACAATTTTGAAGTTTTTGTTATTAACATATTCAATGTTTTGTTTAAAAAATGTAGACTAAGGCGTGACGTTATCCAGAAAATTATTTATAAATTTTAATGTGGTACTTTTTGATATTGCGCCAAATTCTTAGCAGAAACCACCGCGTGTCACTTAATATGCAGTGACGAAAAAGTGTTCCGAAATAGGTGTGTTCACTATATATTTCACAATCAATAACTATCTGGCGTTTAGTATTGCATAAATCCACTATTAATACCCATACTCTCTGTGGCTAAGATTTTCTTGGTTACATAAAGTATCCGCTTCTATTACAAACGACGTGAATGAACTATATAATGTTTGTTCTCAGTCGTTTTTCAATCAGTTTGCTTTAAATCACTATTTGACATGTCCACCGTCAGGGTTGTCAAGCTATCTGGCGTGCTAATCGCGGTACAACTATAGGGAATATAAAAGCTTGTATTAAACTGTACACATGTTTTGTTCAAATAATAGAAATTTGTGTTTTCGGCAACGGGTATTTGTTGACCTACTACTCTGGAATATGCTTTTTACGTTTAGTATTGGCGAGGGTTTTAGTTTAGGCAAGACCTAAACTAAAGATGCGCCCCCAAATCATTCTCTTTTGACACCATATACAAAACATTGCTACCGAACAAAACTCGGATTTCAATAGCCGTATCCAATTTCGACATTTGTCTGTTCCATAACGCCATTAGCGAATGCAATTCGGCCCCTGTACTTTAACACCAATGTGTTCGCGAACATTATCAAATTATAATGTATGCAATATGAAACGAATTAGTTTCTGTTTTTTAACGAAAAAATGAAATTTGTGTTCAGTGAACAACTGAATGGCAATCGCTTTTCTCAAAACAGGATGGAAAGGGGCGCAGCTTAAGTTTGCTCATGCGTTATATCTTTTAAGCTTTATATAAGTGTGTGTAAATATTCGTTGTGATATTAACGGATTAATAGGTATATGTCGACTTTAGGGTTTGAAAGTACAATTGAACAACTTTTGTCAGTTTTCCTACTTAAATTTGACGTAATGTATGTGTTTTATTCTCATTTCGGCTTTATAACGTGGAAAATTTGTTGAAAATTTTAAAAATTTCAGGGAGAGAGCGAGCAACCCTGAAATGCTTGCTTCTTTGAGACCTAACGCTTCAAATTGTTAACATACATCCCGCTTTATATTACATACACAGGTTGTATTATAGTGTTGTACTTAAAATGCTGATAGACATCATTAAATTATTTTAAACGCTCTTAAGCTCGAATGTTACCATTCTGTACCAAAACCATTAAATCGTGCATGTCTGGAGTTAGTTTAGTCAAAAACGGTGCTTATTTCGCAAACAGAGTGAAAACACAAGAAGCCAGATATTTGATCCGAAATGAACGCAACACGTAAGTACTCACTTAGTCATATTCGAATATTAAAAAAGCCTTTTAGGCAAACTAATTTTCGCGGATTACAAGCTATTTCTGTCAGTTATTATCTCATCTGTGTCAGTTGAATTGTCTATGACTGGGCGTAGATAATTCAAATGCCGTTGTAGTTAGATATACAAACAGTTTATACGGTTTGTTGGAACAACGGTAATTTGTTAAACACATGGGTGCAGATATATCTCGTACAACAATACTTCAGTTTTATTTTGATATGATTTAACTAAAGGCAACTAAATTGTGGGAGGTCAGGACGTATCAACTGCCCTAAACAGTGATGGGGGTCAGTCGTGTTGACTATAAAAGCGTGGGTCTAAACCTTTTGTCTGACATTATTTTCACCCAAACGCTAAGCAGCAAAACAGCAAATTAATCTTTCATAAAAATCGTCATATAACTGCAAACCTATGTGAAAGCACTTTGCTTGAAACGTATTTAGGGGATAATTCTGAAAGAAAATTATATAGAGCACAGGCTTTGCTGGAAAACCAGAAAGTAAAGGACGTTTTCAGACGAAATATTATTATTATTATTACATGAAACGTGATCAAAACAGAACAAATCACATAAAGACTAGTTGATGTCATCTGCATATGATTCGATAAGCTGTTGTTCCGACCGAATCCCAGAATAATTTTTATATAATTTGTTAAAATAATTAAGAGCTTTTAAAGGATTGTTAGCGAAAGCATTAACCAACAAGTAGAACAGAGGAAATTCCCCCTCACCCATCACAAACTAGGTTCGACACTCTTACTGAACAGCCTCACTATTAAGAACATTAGACTATATCGCATTCTTAATACAGCCTAACGCGCTTTGAGCCAACAAAATAATAATGCAACAATTAAGAGTTTTAAAAATATTGTTAGCGAAAGCATTAACCAGCAAGTAGAACAGAGGAAATTGCCCCTCACCCAACATCACAAACTGGGTTCGACACTCTTACTGAAGGACCTGGCTGCTAAGAACATTTATTATACAGTCTTAATACAGTCTCATGCGCTTTGAACTATCCAAATAATAATAATGTGCAATTAAATCTTGTCATACTAACACAAAACACACTCAAATTTAGATTAACACCAAGCCTTTGCTAATAAAATAATGCATTTGACATTAAAATAATTATATATATTATAAATCAAATCGTGTTTTTAAAGCTTCTCCACCATATTTTATTGAAAATCAGACTCGTTCGAAAGAAAAGTCACTGGAAATCACTCCTACACACAAAAAATTTAAAAATACATTTCATAAAATAAAATATACAACAATTTTTTGCAGAGTAGCAGTGACGTGATCAGTCTTGGAACTAAAAACAGAGAAATTTAACAAATTAATAAACAAACATTGAGAAAACAAACAGTTTAAAATAAAATTGAAAATCCGAAGGTATAAATTGAAATTAAGTTGCTACCTTGTAGACAACAGGGAATTCCGGGTTCTCATTGAGTTGAAACGATGTACATGAGGACGTTTGTCTGTGACCTGCACTGGTACTCAGGCATTTCCCAAGAAGTGCCACCGGGTCATGCTTCCAAACGATTTCGAAGTTAAAGTAGTTTTTGGCGTTTATCGAATCAAACCTCGAAATTTAACAAATTGTGATGTAAATCTTGAATTTACATCCTCAAATGTAAATACTGAATTTTCCATCTCAAATGTTAATCCTATGGACATCCCTGGTAATACAGAAGGAACCCCCGTCTTATAATAATAATAAAATAGCGTGTTCGAAACTTTGCAAAATATATGATACCTTTGGGCAATAAGAGCAAGGCTCAATACCATACCCAAACGCATAAGTTCTTAACTTTCCACACATATAGACTAAACACAGTACAGGCTGTAGAAAAATATTTTCAAGTTATATAGCTAGTTAGGTAACCTAAATAACGTTACTACAGCATATAGTTGTCACACCAAAAATACGGTAATTTCCAACGTCGTAAATCTAAAACGCTGCTTATTTCCACAGCCATGAACACTATCAGCTTAAAAACCGCTAATCGGCAACAGCATTTCCGTTTCATTTGACACCATCTGCGTGCCAATTTACCAACGGTAAGCTAAGCTAAACATGACTCTAATTTTAATACTCGCTTTAGATCCACAAGCACGATAGCCATTAATATTATAAAAAGTTAAAACGAAACATGTTTGCCGCAAAAACAAAATACGAATGGAATGGAAAATGCAATGATAAGAAATACGAACTGAGCCTGAAACCATATTACTATGACAGTTGGTCATATGATTTGCTTTATAGCTTTATATGATTTTTATCTTAACATATGCATCACGTTATATCGATGACTCTAGTAAAATCATTCAAGTTTACAGCCGCAAGTTACAGTTCTGTTTAAAATAGTCACAGGTTTATATATGCGAGTATATATAATAAGCACTTAAGTGGCGATATTCCAATTACCATCCAAATAACTGGGAAAATTATTATAAATTCATGTTCTTTAGCTTCTTAAGTATGTTGTTTCTTGAAAAAATTGGTAATTACGTGATGAACCAACAACATTAGGTCTAACGTGGTAAAACAAGTAGAAGCTTGGTGAGATATAAGAAACTTGAAAATTAGACTTGAAACATGGGCTGCTAGACCTCTGCTATGTAACATTGAAAGCTGATGCAAAAGGTTATGTACCGATACGCTGAAGTTAAAATTAGCTACATCCGGGAAACCTTTCCAGAATTAAAGATGTTGAAATCCAAATCAGGCATTTTTATATTTCCGAACGTGAATTAATGTCCTTTTCGGGGAGAATGAAGCCTAATCAGATAAGTCTTAAAAGCAAGTGCACTAATTTAAACTAAGTCCAAATTTTTTCAATATCCACAGACATTGCTTCTACCTGTGTTTACGCGTGTCGTCGAATTCATCGCAATTAACGATGATAAAAAGCATAAATACCAGGACAAAGAAAGTTCAGTTTAACTGTCGCTATGATTTGAATTTGTTTTCCGCTTTTGATTGATGCTTCATCATATTTGGGTACTATATCCATATTAGATTTATTTAGACATAGCTAATTTCAAACGTAAACAATTTGATGTTTCATATTTATTCAGTGTAGTATTTTAGTTGAAAAAAGCATCATAAAAATGCTACCTATTACAATCAAAGATGGACTTACCTCTTGTAGCAGCCATAACCTCGTTACTTAAAATAGGCATAATTAGGTCACCGATTTCGGCGCCATACGGCTCATTTGAAGTCAGCCTTTGGCCGTAGATAGATCCAGCCCGAGTTTTATCACATCGTAAACACGAGCATAAGCAAGGCAGAAAATCCATGATAGAACAAACTATTTTAAGGTTGTATTAACAGTTGAAAAATTAAAATATTATATATATAAATGTTCATGTTACACTTATTATTTAAATTTTATTAATTTGTACTTAAATATAACATTCATTATTTTTATGCGCTTAATTTAAAAGACGCAGATTCGTCTTGAAAGTAAGAATTTTGTAAAAACAAGCCTTTAAAGAAATATTCAATTCAAATGACCAATAAATAAAGAAAAAACGAGCGTCGTTGATTTCTCAAATTAAATTTGGTGCTATATTCGCATGCTTCACGTCGACCAAGTTCAATCTGGGCTGTGCTAACGGATTTTACATTCCAAGCTATAATATTCTATCTCTCAGGACACTCAATTATTATTCCACTTAGGCTGGGAAGTATATAGATTAAGGAGAACTGGAAAGGCATATACGCCTAAAAACTGGAACATATATTTCGCACACAAGTTCTGTTTCCATGGCCCTTTTATTTTTTGGATGGATATACAAAATCGTTGACAGAATACGCTGATATGGCAACTTTCTCTTAATAAAAACAAAACTCAAACTCTTAATGAGTTTTAAACAAACTTTAGGAATTGTTCCACACCGAGCTTATGCGGCGTTCACGTTATAATGTCCCCGCTGTTTGGAAATTTTGACCCTCTGTAGCCGCGGCTCTACCGTATAGACAGTCAGGGTGACACCCGTACTGCAAACCAATCGCCGAGGGTGTACGACACACCCCTAGCTACTACATTTTTTCTTGATAGTGTCGTACACACCCTTAGCTACCAATTTGGCGCGAATTAACTATAACGGACACCGTCTGCAGCTAATGCGATTTATTAGTCTACTGTCCTGTGTAGTTTTTTCTAAATGCTCGATATTCGTATCTAGCTAATGTGAACATTGCTCAAATAATTCCGAACACTGTCAATAAAACTGCCAGAAGACACGGTGTGCCTGACACTGTCGATAAATGGTAATACGCGTAACTAGCTACCTTTGAAAAAATTTATTAAAAACATGAGGGTACCTGCGACACCCTGTTGTCAACAGTGTGCCTGACACTATGTGGTGTACATAGGTTCCAAACGTGTACGCCGCATTATTTCCAACTGCTTTTTTCTCATTTACAACCCAAGGACAACATAAATGAATATATATTGAAACACGACCATTAAGACTTGTGTACCATTAAAATTCAGATCAAATTTATACTAATATACGAATATCAGATTGGTTTTAAAAGCAACTTAAAGTAAGAAATCATAAGCGTAAAAATCGTTATGTAAGTTATATTTTCCTCAAAATATATATAAATTGCCCACGATTTTGCCTAAATCACGTAGTAAATTATCAATTTATAAGACAATATGGGTTCCCCGTTTCTTAAAGGGCAACTGGTATTGCTTGCAAAGTCAAATAAATAAATACAGTTGAGAAATGCTAGAAACATAAGGAAATTTGTCATTATATATTTATGTATTTATTTATTGACATTCATTTTTCCAATGGAAATATCTATATATTCATTGTATGTTTATATATATTATAATATATAACAAATATCATAATATAAAATATATAATTTATTATATGTTTATAATATGTATCTTTGATGTATATATTTTTGTATATATTAGTTTTCAAAAACACTATACATATTTGATTTGCTTTACAATGTTTTTGTGTTAGCACAACCTAGGTCTACCGGGCCCCAGCCTGCCCGCCCGGTCTTAAATTTATTGTTTGGCTTTGGGGAAAAGTAAAAAAAAATCTGGAACAAACAATAAATTATTGGGTTTTGGATTTTTAAAATTTCCAAAGTCTGCTTAGAATACTATTATAAAGAAAAATTAAACGATTTGGGTATAAACTTAAAGACATGTCATTTTTTAATAAATACACAAACAAACTGAAGGCAGAACATCAACAATATTCTGTATGTATACATTGGCTAAGCTGTTCCCATTGTTGTTCCCATTTGTTGTTCTCGATTTAATATCTACTACATTTCTGAGGAAACAGTCTGAAATTAAAGTTGTTAGTCTAAACTTTTTCGTTCGCCGCGGTATATTCATTTTTGGCAAAAAATTTTCCACATGATTTACGGTAAAGGGGTCCCAAATAAAATTAGATACCTTTACACCGATATCATTTACTTATCTTATAGATTATCCTCTTTGAAACCCAAATAGAAATAAAAACATTTAAAACATTTGGCGGGGATTAAGTAGAACCAACAAATTTGCAAATTTATTGGTATTGCAAAATTCGATGCAACTAGTAATTTTCCGGGTGCTGGACGTATTACATAGTAATTTGAAAATTTGCGGGTGCTTAAAAAGTGCATACAACCAATAACTATTCAGGTGCAATCACCACTTAGTAATTTTAATTTTCTTTGGACATATTCTAGTTGCTCCGCATTCAGTTTTGAAGTGAATCATTTATTAAAGACTTTTCCAAAATAGCATACATATTTTCCAATACGCTACTGCTACAATTTTAGTTGTAAACTGATTTTATGCAGTATATACGCACTTGATGTGTCTGTGGAATTCGTTTGCTGCTTAACAGAAATTTCGCTAAAAGAATCACAAGCAATGGCATTATTAAATAGCTAAATATTATGGTCCTAATAACAGGCCTACGGTTAGTCCAAGTGAAGCCCCAGACTGTTTCAATGAGGCCCCTAAACAGTGTCAATAGAAGCCCCCACAAGTAAAAATTTTATGGCCCCATAAAATGTTATGCATACCCTCAACTTGATATAAACAACTTTTAAAAAGTTGTATTTACAATTTTGTTGAAATTCCGTTAAGGGTAACGACTGTTCGCTGTCAAAATCTTGTTTTTACAGATTAATCTCAAGATATTTCCTAAATTTCAAGGATGAAGATATTCTACACCCCCAGACGCTATGGCGCAAGGAATCCAGAGCCGCAAGTTGTTAAAACATAAAATCCAAAAACGAAATGAGAACAGTTATTTCTATTCGGGTACGTATTTTCGGTTTTATAGATTTCGTTTGTCCAAAATATCACAACTTAAAATGAGCTAATTAGTATTCCGTTCTGACATGATATTATCAGAATCGATTATCACTATTTTTCCAGTCAGTGCACAGTCAGTTATGTTGTATCTAGTCTAGGAGAAAAGGCATTATTGCGGAAATCAAAATTAGCATTTAGATATATTTTTAAGAAACCAATTCTAGCCATACTTCACCTATGCCCATCAGCGTTGTGTTTGGTCCCCTATCCGTGCCGGTTACGGGCTTGAACCCACGGTTAATTGTACCAGTAGCAGGCACGATCGTCCAAATGACTAAGGGGTTCTTAGTAGTGGCTGTCTAAGGCACAAACATTTTTTAGTGACGATGTCCAAAAAACATAACAGTTTCATTAAATGGGGGGGGGCTATCGAAATAACTAAGTGAAGCCATTTAGTGTTCTCTTCGCGGTCTCGTTTATTTTATCTGTCACGAAAATGATTACTTTATTTCGTTTGTCGAATGATGTTAAAAACACTAGATTGTTTATTTTACGGATGTTTATATGTGTCAAACGCCTTTATTAATGGGTATCCGTCTGAAAAACTACATGATATATTGATTTGTTGCTATCGTCCAGGTAATGAGGAGTTCGCACATGAGTCTTTGGCGAACTGAAATGCCGGCAAGCATCCGTTTTGTATATCTAATCGGGTGCTGGGATAAGCGCTAAGTAAGTGGACCACGGTCTCCGTCGCGCAGCTTGAGCAGCGAGAGTACCCCGAAAAAATAGTTTATTAACAAGCAAATTTATACTAATGAATTTCCTTTAACAAAGCCAATGAATAGGTTCACAATTTGCGAAATTTGTGGATTGAAAGATATTCTCCCAGCCAGTGAGTACGAGCAATATTGACAGCCAATTGGGGGAAGGCGGGACAGAAAGTTCGGAATTTACATTTGGAGTTAGAATAGAACGTTAAATTTGTTAAATTTCTAAGATTGATCTACGCTATAAACTTAATATTCCAAGCGTTTTGTGGCGCATAGGCCGGTGGTACGGCCCTTGTGTACGCCCATATAGCCAAAGCTGAATCCCGTTTTATCAAAAGTGTGCCAAGACGTCTGCCTTAGCATTGTGGCAAAACAAGTGGCAAGCAGATAATTTGTTTCAAATGTAGCAATGTTTTGTGCTGCAATAACGCAGCATTGTGTATGAAAACAAAAATATAAAAATTATGTGTTAAACTTTATATAAAGCCGGCACCCTCTTGCTTTTTAAAAACTCAACGCCTTTCTTTTGTATATAGTTAGTTAGCATTTCTTCCTGAATTTGAATTCTCGACAATAAACTGAATCTGTAGTAGTACGAAAACTTAACTCCTGCGAAGACTTTTAACAAGTAGCGTTCGACGTCAACAAGCGACTCAACTTATTCAACAACTACCGCTGTCTCCACAAAGAATGTTTTGGACCCTTGAAGCAGCTGACATTTTACACCCTTTATAATGTATGAATGTATAAATCAATGTATATGTTATATATCAACGTTTGTTACATATATGACATATAATATACATATATATTTATATATTACGGTTGTAGGAAAAGATTGGCGTATGCAGAAATTTTTAACTGGAGGGATTCGACCCATTCTTAGTCAACAAATTGCTGTAAAATTTTGATTACTCAACTAGGTCCGACGCTGACGGGGTGCTTCAAGCCTCCCCTCCCCCTCCCCTCTAAATAATCTAGTGTAGACAACCGCTTAGAACAGTGGAATGTTGAATAAAACTGTATCGCACAAGTATGTAAAACGTTGTTTTAGAAATATGGATTAAGAATCTTGAGTAAAGATTCACCCCAGTCAAGTAGCACAGACTAATACTGTTTTGTGTTACATTTGACAGCAACATATGATCCAAAGCGAATAAAGGTGAGAAACTTGTAAAATAATCGCCTGCAATCAAAAATATATTTTTTTGCTCTTATCCCACTTTACAACCAACTATAAACGGAGTTCTTTGAAACGACACAGTTTTATTTATTACAACGAATATCATCAATGATGACACCAAGATAGAACAACTAGGAGAAAATAAGCTAGAAATCTAAGGTGCATAATGAACTATGGGTAAGCCATCCCCCCACGTTTCCGAGTCCCGCTAAAATTTATTTTTATAGGAATTGCAGAAATAAAATAGAAGCTAACCGCATATTTCAGCAATAAAACCTGCGATAAAAACGTATTTTTAATTTTCACTGTGCAAAAACCATAGAAGGGCTGCTTTTAGTGTATATAACAATGGTGTAGATTTTGTGTAAAATCTAGGGGGAGGGTAGATAAGTTAAACCCCCCAACACCCACCCTAAAATCTACGCCCATGCGTATATAATCACGTAAACCTGCTTAAAGATACATATGTAAATGGTATTTTAACTTGCTAAGTTTAAATTATAGAAACAAGCATTTTACACGGTTTCCTAACACTGTAATGTTTGGATTTTGTGTTATTCGTTTAGGGATTGACTTATATTGCGTAACTGTAGTGTACAATAAAAGGGTGGTTTAACCAGTAATCAACGATATTGTTGTTATTGTTGTAATATATTAACAAGTACAATATCGACACAGGTTGGTGTAACTTCTGATTTTGCGGCATATTAGCTGTTGTAATTTCTATAATTATATTTTAACTATTTTAACCAAAATAAAATATCTGTAGTCAAAAATAATTATCACATAGATGTAATCTTCTGTTATAGAAATAGATGAACAAGTTTGTGGGACACAATAACTTCACAATATTAGTAAGCGCGCAGTGTGCTTCAAACTGCAGCTTCTCATTAGAATTTTATGTAACCCTCATTTTCATGGTTGCATCTAAGAAACCAATTTTGCAATAAAATATTCAATATTAAATTAGCTTCCATATTTTTGCTATATCGAAAACATCTATATTATTTTGTCAAAAAACGGTAAAAAATGATACGGATTAATAATGTACAAATTTAGTGAGTTTTAAGAAGGCAATTGGGATACCCCACAAATTGGGCTGAATCTCTACATTTATAGAAGATTTGGCACTGTTTTCAATATTGGAGCGAGTGTCGCTCTCTGATTTTCCAGGAAAAAGGTATATCCTATTACAAACCACGAAAACTATTTAGCAATTTGCATACTTTTAGTCAATGCAAGTACGTAATTTTTTTCTACGCTGCACGTGGTTTTTATATACTACTAGTGCTGCTATAAAATCAAATAGTACGCTCGCGATTATTAGACATGTCGTAAAGCGTTGGCTAAGCAGTAATGTACCTTAATAATATCGATTTGAAATAGTCACCTATATAGCTTGTCAATCAACCCATTATTGTTTTAGCCAGAACAATTTTTAATATAATTAATAAAACTAGCCAACTATGCTGAAGCTTTATTCTGAGATAATTTAATTCATTCGATTTGTTTTCGACTGAAGATAGAGAACAGATCAAGGTCTTGAAGGTGTGAAGTTCGTCTAAACTCTATCAATTTTATTACGACTGTAGCTCAGTGTACACCAATTGCATAACATAGTTTCAAAAAGGAATCAGCATAATAGGTATATACTGTTAACTCATGATAGGCTACATATACAGCATGTTATAAGTTAAGTTAACAGAAAGTAGCATTGTACGAAGCATATGATGAATTGTACAAAGCATAACCATTTGATATTTGCTATTAACGAAGAGTGTCTCAACATAGTAATAACATAATTTGAGAATGTACAGGATAGAAGTTTTAATTCATTCCAGCACGTCTATTCCTCTTAATGCTTCCCCTTATAGCTGAATGCAATTTGGTTATAACCGAATGCAATTCGGTCGATCTTACCTCGATTCTGACTAGCCCTTATAACTTAGGTAAGGGCTAAACGGTGTATTTTATGCTGAATCAATTTGATATATATTACAGGATATATTACTTGACAGAATTTATTTTATTTGATTAATTTTTAAATGCTATTTATATGTCGTAACTACATTCGAAGCTGATTTAAATCGACGACGCTTGGTTTCGAAAAGTTTCAACAGTTGCGCGCAACATTCTTAGCCACGCACAGAAACTAAAAAATTTTGGCAGCTATAGAGGCATATATATCCAACGCTCGATGCCTGAAGATGAGCGGAAACATGTCGCTGCGCTGCATGGTATGGCTCGCAAGCTTAATGATGACGCAGAACATTACCAGAACAATCGTTCGCATTATGTTGTACTCAATGAAAAATTTGTAGTTTTCAAGGATTGAGTTCGACAAGATTGGCATCTCGTAGGAGGAAAGAGATACCCTGTAAATTATGAATTTGTGAATGATGCCCATGGTAAACTCTCGGTTCAGGTAAACTGAGAAGGGGAGCAAAATCACCAAAATACCCAGATCAAAATATGCTTAAGTGCAAGTATTTCAACGCTCATAGCCTCTGCAACAAAATGAATGAACTGCAAATGTTGCTTGAACGGAGTGTTTACTCTGTCATAGCGGTCACTGAAACCTGGTTACATAATGATGTCCCGGATAGCATGATTACCACAAGCCAGTATAGAGTTATTCGTAAGGATAGGACAAACCGAAGAGGTGGGGGTGTAGCTATCTTTGGATCTGAACATCTAAAATTCTGTCCTGTTCAGAATTCTACTTTTGACAGTTTAGACATAATTGCAATCAACGTTTTGTCAGACCCCAACATAAGGTTTGCGTGCGCTTACCGCCCGCCAAATTGTACTATTCCACTGAGCGCCTTGCATTAGCTTTCTCCCACATAACTAATGTGAAATGACCTGTGGTAATACTTGGAGATTTTAATTTGCCGCATGTAGACTAGCAATATCTTAGCTTTCATATAACATCAGAGTGTCAGTCATTCTTTAGTGGTATAGCACAAGCAGGACTTCAGCAGCTTGTCTCTTTTCCCACGAGAGAAAATAATATTTTGGAATTACTTCTGACTAACTCATCATGACAGTTAGTGGAATCGACTGCTGCGAACCTTTCTCGGGTTCGGACCATTTTTCAATCGATTTTCAAAAATATGGAAAAATAGTTTCCTTTGAAAACCAAAACAACCCCGAATTTGATTTTAGAAAAGCTGATTTTCAAAAACTGAATAAATTTCTTTTATCTGTTGATTTTATTCAAATGTTCTGTTCATTGTATAATGTAAACGATATGTGTTGTCTTTTCTATAATATTTTGCTATTTGGCTGCGAGCTGTTTGTTCCTAAGAAGAGCCTATCCCGCTCTCTGAGCAAACCGAACTATCATTCTTATATCCAGCGAATTGAGCGCGAGAAAGCTAAACGTTGGAAACTTAGCAAACCCACCGGAGACTTTTCCGAATATAAGAAGGTGGCCAGAAAATGGTCAAAAGAAATTTCGAAATTTATACAAACCCGGGAGAGCAAAATTCTAAAATCACGCGACAGAAACAACCTTTTTAAGTATGTTAATAAGCATTGTTTCTCGAAACTTGGTGTTGGTGTGTTAAAAACCGTGTCAGGCGAAATACTTATTGAAGATAGTAGTCGCTGTGAACTACTCGCTTCCAGTTTCGCCAGTGTATTCATTGCCGATGACGGAAACACGCCACTAACCGATTGCAATCGAAGCAGCTATAAATGTATCTTGGGTGCCCTTTACGCCCTTAAACGTTTAGAATGCACTATCAGAATTAAAAAATAAACACAGTCATTCACCGGATGGCCTCACTCAACATTTCCTTCGCCAAATAACGGACTCGATATGCTTCCCGCTCGCCTACATATTTGAACAATCATTCAATAGTGGCGTGCTTCCTGATATTTGGCTTAACGCTGATATAACAGCTGTTCATAAGAAAGGAGATCCTGGAGATCCATCAAATTCCAAACCTATTTCTCTGGTTTCAAACGTGTGCAAAGTGATGGAACGAATTATTAACAGCTATCTAAGGTCCTTTCTTAAACAACATGACCTCATTGCACCTAACCAGCATGGATTTGTTGCAAAGAAATCTACCGAAACTCAACTCCTTGAAACAGTTTACGATTGGGCAATAGCTGTTGACTGTGGAACAGCTGTTGACGTAATAAATATTGACTTTGCCAAGGCATTTGATACGGTGTATCATTCTAAACTACTCAATAAGCTGCAATTTGCTGACCTACTGCGCTGTTTCAAAAATTTCCTTTCCAACGGAACATTTAGTGTCAAAATAAATAATACTGTGTCTGCTCGACGTACAGTTTCATCTGGAGTTCCGCAAGGCAGTGTTCTAGGTCCTACTTTGTTTTTGCTATACATTAATGATATTGTTAATCAGAACTTTAATAACGTTAACTGTAAATTAATTGCGGATGGCGTCAAACTCTACGCATATATTCCTGATCAGAATAGCTATATTGGAACTCAAAGTCTACAAAATGTGCTTAACTGCATCAAAATGTGGTCAAGAGAATGGCAACTTTCAATATCGGCACCAAAGTATCAAGTTTTACATCTAGGATCTAAGAATCCGAGACATAGCTATTTTTTGAATAATGAAATTATTCCTTCTTGCAATCACCGTAAAGATTTCGGGATCACTTTGTCAGAAAATCTCAAATTTAGCACTCACTGTAATAACACCGTTTCCAAAGCCTTCCGTATATCTAATATGATATTTAGATGTTTCAAGACGTCTAATATTGAACCGTTATTGTGTGCTTATACCAGTTACGTGAGGCCTAATCTTGAGTATACATCTTCCGTGTGGTCACCTGTTTTTCTCACTGAAATTGATATTATTGAGAAAGTGCAACGATACTACTCCCGCAGAATTTTTACTAGAGCCGGTTTAGAAATGGTGTCCTACAACGATAGGCTACGCCATTTAGGTCTTGAACCGCTTGAAAAACGCCGTTTAATAAATGATCTAGTAATGACATTTAAGTACCTTCATAAAGAAATAGACAGCGCGACTCATGATTTTTTTTAATATAATACTATAACGATCACCAAAGGTCACTAGGCAAAGTTACGAAAAAAAAGAGCTCAAACCTCAGTTTTGGACCACAAATTTCCTTCACGTATGATAAAGCAGTGAAACAAACTGCCTGCAGAGCCAAAGCCAAAGCCTCAAATTTCAAAAAATTTAGAAATGTTCTTAAAAACTCAAACTTTGAAAATTGCTTTAAGTACGACAGAAACCTATGACTCAGATGTAAGTGGAGATTTTGCACCCTTTCTGTTTAAACTTTATTAAGAATATAAACTTTTTGTAATGTATTCTTTGTTTTATAATGCATATTGTTTCTTGTTACCAGTAACGAGGATTAGTAAGCCAATGCCTGAGTTTCGGGCTCGCTAATGGGTTAACGCCAGAGCAACCCTCAGTACGCTGACCTCCCGACTACAACTGGCATAAATTCTTAATAAAATTTGTTATTGTTGAAAAATAAATTTGAGCCAAATTGAATTGGGATTAGCCAAATGAACGTGACGTTCTTTATGAGATTAATATCACTTAATTGAGTCATTCTATTGAAATCATATGAAAAACCGAAACTGCTTTACCTTTACACCAAATTTAGAAACGACCTCAAATTCTGCCTACTTGATGTGCAATTCATGGTAGTAGTTCAAGTATTGTCCAAGCGCAGCTAAGCACATTAGAGCAATATTTATATTGTCCATACTAATAACCATCTAACACATATGGCTCAACACAAGCAGCTGTATTTTTGGAAACGAAAAATCGGTTCTGAAGTCAAACTGCTTTTATTTTGCACCACATTTCGAAGCGATCCCAAATCCCTAATCCTACGATCTTCGTGACCATATCTTGTATTAAATTCCCGTATTACGTAAAACGTGATAAGCATAATCTATTAGGGGCGTTGCACGCGGGGGGACTGGGCGGGTGGGGTGACTCCCCTCACTTTTGAGAAAAAGGGGCCATTGTTACGCAGCCTTCCCAATATTCCAGTAGCGCCCTCCACTATTGACTGGCGTACTGTGCCTCTCCAATCTGTCAATATTTATGAAACCGATATTACTTCTCGAAGCCTAAGTACGTCTAAAACGCAAACTAGTACAATTACATTGCAAATACCAACGATACATATTTCTCAGAGAACGACAAATCACACAGTCACACTGTAACGTCTTATTTTGATTGTCCAAGCGTTGAAAATTTATTATTAAAATTTTATAGAGAACTTTTGACGCTATTTGCCGCAGCTCCGAACAACAAAAACTGAACTGCTGCCGCTGACAGAGCTGCTATGGTACCCAATGTCTAATAATAATAATAATTGTTTCGGTCAATTGTGCACTGTCGTTGGGAATTACAATGTGAGCGGATACACACACACAAAGCTGCCGCAAAACTTTGAAATTATGTGTTCAAAACTTAACAAATAACTTTATACTAAAACTATACAGTTGTCTTTAACTAAAAGTTTTATTTTAGTACTCCTATTCATTTGTTCTCACCGAAAATAAGATGTGAAATTTTATGTCTGTTAAACTTTTGATTGAAACTCGTAAAATTTAGTGAACGAATATTAATTGTGTTAGTTCGTTTTTGACTTCAGAACCGATTTTTCGTTTCCAAAAATACAGCTGCTTGTGTTGAGCCATATGTGTTAGATGGTTATTAGTATGGACAATATAAATATTGCTCTAATGTGCTTAGCTGCGCTTGGACAATACTTGAACTACTACCATGAATTGCACATCAAGTAGGCAGAATTTGAGGTCGTTTCTAAATTTGGTGTAAAGGTAAAGCAGTTTCGGTTTTTCATATGATTTCAATAGAATGACTCGATTAAGTGATATTAATCTCATAAAGAACGTCACGTTCATTTGGCTAATCCCAATTCAATTTGGCTCAAATTTTATTTTTCAACAATAACAAATTTTATTAAGAATTTATGCCAGTTGTAGTCGGGAGGTCAGCGTACTGAGGGTTGCTCTGGCGTTAACCCATTAGCGAGCCCGAAACTCAGGCATTGGCTTACTAATCCTCGTTACTGGTAACAAGAAACAATATGCATTATAAAACAAAGAATACATTACAAAAAGTTTATATTCTTAATAAAGTTTAAACATAAAGGGAGCAAAATCTACACTTACATCTGAGTCATAGGTTTCTGTCGTACTTAAAGCAATTTTCAAAGTTTGAGTTTTTAAGAACATTTCTAAATTTTTTGAAATTTGAGGCTTTGGCTTTGGCTCTGCAGGCAGTTTGTTTCACTGCTTTATCATACGTGAAGGAAATTTGTGGTCCAAAACTGAGGTTTGAGTCTTTTTTTCGTAACTTTGCCTAGTGACCTTTGGTGATCGTTATAGTATTATATTAGAAAAAATCATGAGCCGCGCTGTATTTCATTATGAAGGTATTTAAATATCATTACCAGATCATTTATTAAGCGGCGTTTTTCAAGCGGTCCAGGACCTAAATATCGTGGTCTATCGTTGTAGGATACCATTTCTAAGCCGGCTCTAGTAAAAATATTGCGGGAGTAGTGCCGTTGCACTTTCTCAATAATATCGATGTCAGTGAGAAAAACAGGTGACCACA
>JASANE010012203.1:0-37443 GCA_030248225.1 Trileptium ribeirensis | reverse complement strand
CTTGCTCTATAGGGAGATGATGATAATTCTAGGCTTATTGAGCTCCAGTTCCGTTGTTTAAACCATAACATGGGCCTTTTATAGTTAATCTCCTTCCATTTTTTGGGAAATTTTTTTTTCAAAATTTGAACACTCTGTCTAGGAAACTGTTTTTATAGCGATGGGTCTCGCTCTAAAAAAACTACAGTGCAAGAATTTTTAACTAGGCCTGCCGCAGTGGAGAATTCATACCTATGGGAATTAGGATTACATAGATGGGACCACATTTGTAACAAATAGCTGCTCCCAACACAACTCCTATTTGTACGCTTTATTACCACCTTATTCCAAAAGATCAGGTAGGAGTCTCTCCTCAAAGGGGCCTAAAAATTATCAAATATTGTGTAGATATCGGAGTAGTGCCATTTTGAGCTTTGACAAACCTGTATATGTTTTTTAATTGTGATGTACATTTGGGCACCAAAAGGTTTTTACGGTTGCGCGGCACCACGAAAGTTATATATATTTTTTATGCTGAATAAATATGGGCGGTTGCCGGATTAGAGCAATTTTATACCACATATGTAGTGCAAATGTGCAGCAATGCGTCGTGGATGGGGGGGTTTTCCATTTGACATTTGGAACATTTTAAAGGTAATTTTCCACAATCGATTTAGTCTGAAGAGTACGTTGGGTGTACACCAAGATTTAAGTATGAATTTTTTATAAAACTGAACTTTTTACAAATCGTATCGGAAGTGTGGAGCGCCCCTCCAATTTTTTTTTTTTTTTGACCAAAAGTGAACTAAAATAACATATCAAAAACTATAAGTTGAAAAGTGGTTTTTTGACTAAAGGCCCCTAGAATTATACCACGATGCATACACTGCAAATATAACTACAATCCATATTCAGCAATCCAGAAAACATGTAGTTGTGTTCTGTTCTTGAACAAACATAGCATTATATTTGAAAAGTAGCAAAATTTGACTATTTTTGGTGTCGAAATCAATAAATTTAACTTCTGACACGGGGCCTCCAATTTAACAGTACTTTGTGGAAATACCTAAACACCTTACACAAAAGTGTTTAGCGGTCAAACCGTAGCAATCTACTGTTTTCGCCAAAACATGCAAAAAAATTTGTCAATATTTTTTAAAAATACATTATATATATTTAAAATTACTTTGAAACTTCTGTCTCTGAATCGTGGCCTCCACCAGTGGTGGGCACCAAGACGAGATCTCACCGGCCCAATGCCATTCTCACCACGAGTAAAGACCATGTTCTAGCGCTTGTGTACCACAATTTTGTGTCGAGATTTCCTAACCCATATCAAAACCATATTTGTCGGCAAACCATATGTATGACAGCTATATACAATGTGCAGTTATATGGACGCAATGGATCATAAAAATGAGACCCAGAATACAAAAGTTGTGTCGGCGGGCAGATTGCAATTTTCGTGTATTTTGGTCTATGGGTTCATTATAAATACATTTTTAGCTCAACCTCTATTCTAACAGCCATCTGAGACAGTAGGAGGTTATATGTAGTAATTTCCAAGTCTTGAAAATGAGCCTAAATACAGGTGCCACACAGTTGAGAAGTAATTTTCTTGTTGGGAATTATTGACCTGATGTTCGGCTCACTGTAATGGTATAGAACCTTGTGTCAAAAAAAAACCCCAAACGAACATATTTACCACTCTAACCAGCTATATTTTTTTGTTTGCTCGTTTCATTCACCAACCCACTTCACAAATGTTGCGATAACCAAATGGTCAAAACTAAAAAATCTTTCCCATAATGTGTGAATTTTGTAAGAATTTAAGTAGGGAGCATCGTAATGTCTCCATATGTATACAAATATTTGATAAGCTAAGGCAGCAGTGATATTTCAGTAAAGGGATGTTTATTAAAAATTCAACTAAACGCTAAACCAGTCAACTTAATATTTTCAACAGCAAATGAATGAAAAGAATTTTTGTCAAGTTATGCTATTTGTATGCAGCATGGATTACGGGCCACTCATTTTCAGTTAATTTCAACTTTTGGTTTTTTATTTTATCCAACTAATAATTGATTGATATATTTTTTAACCATGTCTCTTCCGTTTTTATTTTTTACCTTTCAGTACCTACTGTAGTAATGAATACTGCGAGAACGTTAAATCCTGCCAAAAATATGTGTGATCACGATCATTATCCGAAGTAGCTGTTCTACATGAGTGGACGGGTTGTGGACGCCAGTGAGAGGGAGAGCCCCGTTCGGCTTGACTTGTTATTCGTGGCTTTATGCAGATGTGACAGCCCAGCACATCAAATGCCTTTCTCTAAAAAATACAGGCCGGTGTCTGTTCTTATGGTCAAAAAGAATCGTGAGGAAAGTTGATTCCTTGTACACCCTAAATGCAATATTGTGTGGGCAAACAGGTATTTTGTATACTATTTTGATTTATCATTTTTATGGTGTATGTAGATGTATTTGGTTTGCACACACCTGTCTGTATGTATATTCGGTTGTTGATCTACCCAGCAGTTAACTGACCTCATTCGTTCTTTTAAAATTTATAAAGCCACGAGCCTTGAAGTGTATAGTTGGGAAATAATGTGTATTAAAGTTCCAGAAACTTTAAAAATGTAGAATATTAGAATTAAAAACACCGGTGCGGTCAGCTAGGTCGTCCGGCTCCATTTCGCTAAACGTTTGAATTCCAAATCTCTTTAGCGCCCAGCGCCACGGGACAGTGGAACCGCAGGATGCTCCGTACGAGAAAGTTACATGCGCCGGCCACGCCACCACGATCACGGCCCCGCGGCACCTCCGTTTTTGCACATGATGTCCTTGTTTTATGCCAGAAACCACCACCACGTGATGACGAGAGCCAAGACGCACTGTTCTCGGTGAACAATTAAAGTGAATGGGTCCCACTTTGTCACATAATAACTCCAAAAGTGGGGCAAGCAATTTGTAAAATAAGTTGGGTATAATTTTTGCCTAAAATAGAAATATTATTATAATTTTTTAGCACCGCCGCTACTGTATTTTTCAATTATAAAACGAGTGAACTTGAGCATTAAATAGTGTTAATTACTGTTAATGTTTTGCATAGCATAAAGCATAAAATTCAACATAAAAAATTTTAGGATTATCAACGAAATGGGGTTTAGGAAAAGTGACATGAGGAACTTGAGCCAAAACGTAGGGATTTCAAAGTCCCATCCGTCCCACAATGGAGGGCATGAATTTACCATTAAAAATAGATGTTGACTGATAATAATTGTTGTATGTTTTTATAATGTATAGGACTTGAAACATGCTAGAGATGTTTCGCTGGCCGAACATACTGGCTGATATATTGTTCGAAGATAACGTTAAACCATGCCAATGAGGATTGGGGGCTATAAAATGCCGAACGGAAGCGATATACTAGTGTAAGTTTTTAGTGTTAGCAACTGTTCATGTTGTAATTTTTAGATGATTTATTTGGCGATGCTGCACCCGGCGACAATTTTTATATTGAATTATCTGAAATTGAAAAGATGTAAAACGCTTTTTTGATAAATGAATGCGGAGATGTGTACTCTATTTCAGTGCGCCAAATACCATGGTTTTGTTATATGAAGCACATCACGAAATATTTCATGATTTCTCGGAGGTCTTCAATGTGTTTGGGTCTTTGAACCCGATTTACACAATAGACTGTGTCTGCATTTATTTGGTTACATATTGCGTGCAGGACATCAGGAACGGTCTATATAGGCTTTTCTGAACATATAATACAATGATTTGGTTACGTAGACTCCAGCCTTATGTTTTATGTCTTTTCTGTGGATTTCCTTGCGCTTAGGGTTGACGAGTCAGAACATAACAGTTTGTCTTCACTTCTTTTCGTTATATACATTACCTTCAGGGCATTTAGAACGGTTATATAAATATTTCGATTGGCTAAAATGCGATGATATGAACTTCTAGAATCAAATACCATATTTTTCCGGAGATTTGCAATCGTTTAAGGCTGGCCGTCGGTGAAGCCGATTTACAAAAACAAATTTTGTCTTTGGTCACTTAATCGCATATGCGTTGTTTTCTGCGCATCAGACAAGCTATTATATTTGTCGACACGCAAATAGGTGGTGTGCGTTTAATTTCTATTAGTCTAACATTATACGGCTATCACGCTGGCTTCTCCAAACTACCGAAATTATAACTGGCGACATGAGCTGGGGATGGCCAAAATTTGCCTAAGGGCTTGGATTTGGTGTTCCTCCTCTAGTCACGCGTATCGGAGGTACAAGGGTGGTTATACGTCGAACACAAAGCCTGTGACAGTTTTACATATGACACCCATAACTGAAAGCACGTTCGCTCCGTTTCGCCCTCGCTTACAAGATACTAGCCCAGTTTATTCTTTACCAGTCATAAGGCTACGAGTTAATGACTTTGAAATTATCAGCAGCATACGAAATGTATATAAAATGATCAGAACGGCAACTAAAAATCTGAGCGAATCAACAAGCTTCACATCACTACATGATACCATTAACTCAAACTACTATAGTCCATACCAGGTGAAGATATATAACGCATGTGAAACTATGCTATCAGGCACACTAAAATTCTCATGGAGTTGCACGTATTCCAGCAATTACGATTTATCAAAGCAGTTTTACATCTTTTCAATTTCAGATAATTCAATATAAAAATTGTCGCCCGGTGCAGCACGCCCAATAAATCAGTCTAAAAATTACAACATCGAACGGTTGCTAACACTAAAAACTTACACTAGTATATCGCTTTCATTACGGTCATTTATAGCGCCCCAATCCTCATTTTGGCATCGTTTAACGTGTATCTTCGACGATGTATCAGGCCAGGTATGTTTCGAGCCAGCGAAACATCTATTAGCATGTTTAAGTCCGTATACATTCTAAACATACAACAATGTATTAATAAGTCAACCGTCTAACTTTTAAATCAGGTAAATTACATGGCCCGTCCATAGTGGGACGGATGGGGATACCCCCTTTTGAAATCCCTACATTTTCGTGAGATTTCCTTCACTGTCCGCCTCTCCTCCTAACTAGGGCGAGAACCCCATTTTCAATTAATAATCCTAAAATTTTTTATGCCTTAAAATTTATGTTTATGTATGCAAAACGTTTTTAACAGTAATTAACACTATTTCTAATGCTACAACGTCGTTTTATAGATTGAAAATACATGCACGGCAGTAGCAATACTAGAAAATATAATAATATTTACTATTTTTAGGCAAAATTTATTCCCAACTTAGAAATTTCCCCCGAGAATGAACATGCCCCTTTCCCCCACTTTTTGGAGTTATTTATGTGACAAAGTGGTTATCTAAACCGTGGCTTTGATTGTTTCACCCGACGGGTGAGCTATTCACTCGTCATGAAGTTTGCCATGGGTTGCTAGTCATTTCTGGCATAGGACGAGGACGCGGTCATACACATCCATGCTGCAAACAATCACAGCAAGGATGTTTGGGTAGCGGTGATCGATCCAGCCATAGCATAGGCCGGCCACATGTTAAGCTATCGTACAGACCGCTGCGGTTCCAGTAGCATCGGCTGTGGTCCCAGTGACGCTGGCGCTAAAGGAGGGGGATTTGGACGCCGAAACCGTTTGAAGCGAATGGAATGCGCAATGGACCGACGACATGCTAGCTGACCGCCACAGCACAAAATTAGCTGTTTTTGTTTTAAATTCTAATATAATAAATTCTGCGTTTAAAAGTTATTGGAACTTTTTAATACACATTATTTTCCGACTCTGCGCTTTCGAGCTACATCAACTTTATAAATTTTAAAAGAGACGAATGAGGTCGGGTTGACTGCTGGTCGGATCGCGCCGGGTCGACAGACGAAAGCTGACCCGAATGCCACGTACGGCAGTTAGGCAGGTATGCAACCAAATACGACAGTTACGTACATACACCATAAAAAATGATGAATCAAAATAAGTAATGTTAGCAACCTAAATGATTGACTAGCCACGTAAATCTTTTATATACAAAATACCTGTTGCCTAGATTCACACAATCTTGCCGTTGATGTACAAGGATGCGAGACTTCAGGACATAGCGATTCTTTTTGACCATAAACAGACACGGCTGTGTTTTTAGAGAAAGCATTTGATGTGCTGGGCTGCATTCCATCTGCATAAAGCCACGATAACGAGTCATTAACCGAACGCAAAGTTGAGCCTTTCCCTCTCACTGCGCTGCCACAACCGTCACTCATGCTGAGACATCTCCCTTCGGACAACATGGGCCGCAATGAACCGGTCGTGGTAGCACATGCCTTTGCGTGTGACGAAGTGGACGGTAACGTTACGTGGTTCGCGTATTCTGAGTTACTGCCGTGGTCCCCTGAAAGTAATATAAAGATTAAAATAAACGGAAGACATCGTTAAAAATATCAACTCATCAATCGATTATCCCAGTTAACTCCATTAACACTATAAAAAGTAAAATCTCAGAAACAAAAAGTTGAAATTTTAACTGAAAATGAGTGGCCGTAGCGATCGGTGCTTCGTCAAATAGCGCATAACTTCGACAAAAATTCTTTTTGGTTCATTTGTGCTTCGCGAAATTGTTAACCAAATTCGTGGATTTTCGTAAGTTTTTAATTCGACGCGTAATGAAGCGTAGTTATGTACCTTACTGAAATATAGCTGTGTACCTAGCTTTATACGAATATTTGTATACGAATATATGGAGCATTTACGATGCTCCATATTTCATACTTAAATTCTTACAAAACGCACACGTATGGGAGACTTTTTAGTTTTGACCATTTGGTCTCAGCCAACATTTTACCTGAATTCTGGGTTCGGTGAATGAAACGAGCAAAGCGAAGAAGTATCACTGGTTAGAGTGGTAAATATGTTCGTTTCGGGGTTTTTGCGTGACAGCCGTTCTGCTGCCGTACAAGTGAGCCGAACGACCTACGGTCCGGGTCAAAATGGTCCGACAAAAAAGTAAGAATTGCTTCTCAACTGTGTCGCATATATATATTTGAGAATTAGGCTCATTTTGTAGAGCTGAAAAAGTACTACATATAAGTTCCTACGTTATGCTTTGCTAGATGACTGTTTTAGGATGGAGGATTTAGACTAAAATGTGTTTATAAATGAACCCATGAGAACCAAAATACACGAAAATTGCAATATCCCCGCAACAGCGCAAGCTTTATTTGTATTATTGGTCTCACTTTGTATAGCAATCCATCGTCCATATAACTGCACATTGTCTATATAGCTGTCATTGTTTACGCTCTATGGTTGCGACAAACTGTGGTTTTAAATGGGTTCAGGAGATCTAAAAACACGAAATATCAATATCTACACAAGCGCTCAAACTATGGTCTTTACTACATAGTCAATGGCATTGGCCATGAGACAAGCTACTAATTCATGCCAGAATCCACTCATCGAGAGCCACATTCAGAGAACAGAAGTTTCCGAGCTAAATTTAAAATATAACCCAAAAATATAAATGTAACATTTTCAAAATATTGACAAATTTTTTTGCATGTTTTGGCGAACAGTAGATTATACGGTCATTTAAGCCGCTAAACACTTTGCTGTCATCGTTTTAACTCCACAACGACTATGTTATTTACGGTGGAGGCGGTGTCGGAGCTAAATTTGCTAAATTTTGGCACCAAAAATAGTCAAATTTTGCTACTTTTCCAATATAAATGTATGTTGTTCAACAGAACACGACTACATGTTTTCTGATTTGCTGAATACGATAAAAGCAATTGTATTATTGTATTTGCAGTGTATGCATCAAAGCTGTAGGTCAAGTTCTAGGAGTCCTTTAGTCAAAAAACCACTTTTCAACTTATAATTTTTTAATATGTTATTTACAAGTTTCAGGTTTTCATCTTTTTGGTCATCGGAGAAAGAAATAAAGGGCGCTACGCAATTAGCAGCTTACCAAAGTCGATTTCTAAAAGCATTTTATCGAATTTCGAGTGTTAAATTGTTAATAATCTACACCAACGTACTTACTAGCCATACAACTAAATCGATTGTGGAGATATTACCATTTTAATGTATTTAGGGTTCCATGTCCCAATGAAAACCCGTTTTGCCACGACACGGTAGCATATTTGCAGCTACATATATTATGAATTGCTCTATAAAATAATGCCACAACCACCCATATATTTCTAGCGGTTGTGGATATATTAGCATTTTCGTGTATTTTTGGTCGCACTCACGAGACCATTTAGAAACCTTTTTGATCCAAATGCTACATTCTAAAAGAACCGCGTAGAAAAACATATACAGGTTTGTAAAGGCTTTTGCACTACAAAATGAGCCAGGCTTTACTCCGATATCTACACCGATTGTTGAGATGATTTTTAGGCCCCTTTGGGATCCTACCTGATCGCTTTTTCAGATGAATGAGGTGGAATCGTACTCCGCGCCTAACTAAAGCGTACAAATAGAGATTTCTGCTTTCAAATAAGCTATTGTGCGAATCAATCCGTCCGACCAAATTGGAGTGCTGCTTGTAATCCTAAAAATCCATAGCGGGCATATTCAAATTTCTCCACTATCACGGCTAGTAAAAATTCTTTGCTTCGCTCGTTTTCAACAAGAGTTCATGCTTAACCTATGAGAAACAGTTAGACAATGTTAGAACCATGAAAAATATGCAAGGGTTCAAAATGAAGATTGACTCGCTAAAAATACCCAATGTATGTTTAAAACAACGGAACAAACTTCAATAACCTAAATTATCATCATCTATTTCTATCAAGCAAGAGACCACGTGGCCTGTCCACAGTGGGGTACCCCCACTTTTCAATAATCCCCTTTTTGGTCAAATATTCACCAATATCCATCCCACCCTATTTCATCGAAACCACCATGGTCAATTAAATCCATGATTTATTAATGACTTTAAACTCATGTTAAATATTTTTAAATATTAATTACTACTATTTCTAATGCTACAAGACTGCTTTATAATCCGAAAATATTTGTACGATAGTTAAAATACCTGAAAATATGGAAACATGCGGCATACTCAACAAAATTTTGTTTCTAGATTTTTGAATTTTTTGGAGAATGCACAATTGGCCTCCAAAGCGGAAAGCCACTCCAGACAATGTGCAGATATATGCGTTAATGTTACGTATCTCGGTATATATATTTAGATCATTGTTTCTCAATATGGAATGACTCGGTATTAAGATTATAGCTTATGCAGCGAGTAATGACTGAAGTGTTTGTACATTATATATATATATTTGTTATATGTTAATAGTCACTATAAAAGACCGTGTCAATAAGCACAAATAAAGAAAAATTCATTTCAACGCCGGAACTAATCACTACTCATCTAAAGTACGCAGACAATTGATAACTAACTTGTATTTAGTATTCGATCGCTTCCACTGCACAAGGAATTTCCTTTCTTGGTAGCCGGCTTTCCTCGATGAAAAGGTAAAATCCTGGCAGGCGAATTCGGAGTATCTCTGGCGCGGTAAGTCGCTCTAACGAACAATGCATTATTTTTTCGTTTTAATATTTGCCCGCTTGTGACACTCGGCGATAAATTTATATTTGAATTGGTTGAGTTAACACGCCGCACGCTAGGTAATAAATTGAAATTCATGGTTACTATAAATAAACATGAAAATGTATATATACATCCAAATAATAAACAGAAAAGTCAATAATGTGTATGCCGATTGTTCAATATGGCGATCAAGTTCGCATCTTTACTCATATGTTACATGTGCGGTAATTTCGACTTAGTGAAGAAGTCAGCATCCAAAATCGAAATTTTCCGGAACAGAAACTTTAAATTTTAGTCTGAAAAGGAACCTGGTCTTATATATATATACTGGCCTGTCCACAGTAGGGGAACCCCCCTTTCCAAATCTCCCATATTCGTGAGATTTTCCCCCATGTCCGCCCCCACTCGGCCAAAACCCTCCATGTTCAACTAATTTTAAAAATTTTTATGACTGAAAATTTATATATGTTTTTTGTTGCAAATTGTTTTTTAACATTAATTGCGATTATTTATAATGCTAAAATATCGTTTTTAGCTTGAAAATACATTCACGGTAGTAAAACTACATGAAAATATGGGAATATTTAGTATTTTTAAGCAAAATATACCCCACTTTTAATTTTCCCCTGAGAATGAAAATGGGGCCCCCAAAGTTTGCCCTCCCACGTTTCGGAGGGCTGTGGACATGCCAATATGATAATATTAAAACACAATAAGTGGGCTCTCTATTCGCTGAAAATTTTGTCAAGGGGAATGAACCAGGGCCCTATTCGGAACCAGGGGACGGCTGATTTTGCCAGGGACATTATGTCAAGAAATACTGTTCAAATCGCGTCAGTGACGCTGTTAAAATGCTTTTGATAGAAATAGAAACAGATTTTGAAGGAAATTTTCACAAAATTTATATGAAATTTTTGGCTCCAGAATGGAAATTTAGGAAAATGCAAATATTGATCACATTTCAGGTCATCTGGGGGTGTTCTTACAGGAAATGCAAAAATATTGCCAAACGGGCTAATGAACCATAGGGAACCCAAAACTTCGCCAAGACCATGAAAAGGGCATTCAGTTTTTGTCAGGGAGAGGGAAATTGAAAATGGCAGGCTCCCCCATCATGAGTTAATTGCTTGTTGTAAAGAACGATATGCCTATTAAGTAATTTAACCGGTTAAACTCGTTAGTATCATTGTTTAAATGAGCATTCTCTATGTGGCGAGGCACACAACGGGGCTAAAAAAGTTGGATACGTTTTCGATTTAGTTATATAAATAACTAAAGACTTGTCTCACTAAAGAAAGTGAATTTTAAGTGTATATAAAAGTTAGGAAAATACTTACCTTTCGTTAAAGTCAAAGACCCAAAACAAAACTCAAATAGTAGAGCACCACATATAGCAATATATAGGTTTGTTCTCTGAACGAAATGAGCCCAAGTGCGGTTGAATCAATCTAGACGTTGAGGAGAGATGGCTAATTTGGTGTTTTCGGCGTCATAAGGGCCCATTTACAACCCATCTTAACCTTACCCTGCTCGACAGGTGCAGTCAATAGCAACGCAGCGTACATAGCTAGACAAAACTGCGTTCTGAACAAAATGAGTCAATCTTGGCCGAATCGCTCCAGTGGTTGAAGAGATATGTCCGATTTGGTGTTTTCGGGGTCCCAAGGGCCCATCTATAAACAGTCTTTACCTAACCCTGCTCGACAGGTGCAGTCAATGGCAACGCAGCGTATATAGCTGTATAGAGCTTTGGGACGCTCAATAATATTTTGTGAACAAAATGAGCCCAATCTTAGTCGCATCGCTCCAGTGGTTGAGGATATGTGGTTAATTTTGTGTTTTCGGGGGTCCCAAGGGTCCATTTTAAAACCCATTTTGACCCAAGCCTGGAGCGAAAGTGACCTCGGCAACAACATCATCTGCTTTATAGAGCTAAATTTTGTGAACAAAATGAGCTTAAATCGAGCCATATCACACCGGTGGTTGTCGAGATATGAGTCATAACGTGTTTTGGTGGGATCCCTATGGCTCCTACATGGGCCCTTTGGACCCCTTTTAAAGGGGAAGGTGATGGAATCGGTTTTCGCGTCTAACTAAAGGGCACAAATAGATATTTCATGCTTCCGAATGAGGTATCGCACGACCTGATCTGCCTATAAGAAGTCGAGTTAAGCGTTCACACGAAAAAAACCACAAACAGACGCTGCCAAAGTTCACAGTTCTGACTAGTAAGAATTATTCGCTTCGCTCGTTTCACTCACTCACTCAGAATTAACAAGAGTTCATGATGAACGAATGAGAAACAGACAGTGATGTAACACTACATTACATACATTGCGGGAAGATGCAGTCAATCATTTCGTCATGTACCTCCCTTTTAAGAAGCGGCAAATTCGTCACTTTTGTCTGCTTTGACAACTCTTGTTATGTCCCCTACATTTGGTTTTGTACCCGTTCTCACGTTTTGTACCAAATTTAAAGAAAGTAAAAATTAGTTTTGTTCAAATTTGAAGCAGATTCTGTTGAAATTCTATTTATATATACTTTATGTGCGATCGTTCTTTGTTTGGCCCTAGCTCCATATGTATGGTCATGTACTACTCCTTGTAACATATGTCCTTGCGTTGTATAAATTTTTATGCACTGAGAACAGTACCATAAATTTTTTGAGGATCGTCGTCTAAACCTACGTATGCTTAATGCAAACATAGAAAACACCTATCGCATTGCACCTATTTTATAAATACTCCTGTCGCATTATCTTCTTTCCATAACGCTTTTCATTTACCACAATAATAATATTCAGGACTAAACGTTTGCGTGATTCTTTTGAACTCGCATTAATTTGGTTTCGCAACCTGCGCAGTCTTCTGGATCGCCACCAAAATATTTTATTTCTGTACAGTTATATCATATTGAGCGTTGTGTTGCACTATCGACTTTCACTAGTAAATAAAATGTTCAAAAAATTGACTTTGACAACCCGGACGAATCTATCGAATTCAGGATGATAAACACTACTATAATGACCCATTGAGAATTTATTCGGGTTCTTCATTAAAACACGATCGCTGTTATTGAACGTTCTTTTCTTTGCCCTCCGATCGAAATACTTTCGTTGTTTACTTTTTACATCTATCTTCTTCTTCCCTTGATTGTACTTGTATCTCTGTTTTGAATATGAAAGATAATTCCGAACCGGATTCTCCTTGATCCACTGCTGCTATCGAACATTTTTAGTACTTTGATTTCCTTTTTGTTGTTTTTCTCTAAGTTTTTTTGCTTTCTTTTATTGGTTTCTTTAGTTCTAATATAACTCGATCCTTGTTGATTCCCGCTTGTTCTTTTAATCGTTAGCGGCTTGTATTGGTTCCTTGTTTCCTCGCCTTCTCAATTAAAATTCTTGGTTCCACTGTCAGCACTGTTTTCCAAATCGATGCAGCAAGGCTGCATTCCAAGAGATTGGGTTTCTGCAATCGTGAGTCCTTTACATAAGTCGGGGTCTTGAAAGGATCTTAACAATTATCGGCCCGTTAGCCTTACGTCTTCTGTTTGCAAACTGATGGAATGAATAGTAAAGCATCAGCTAATGGAGCACGCTGCAAATAGCAACCTACCTAGATCCAGCCAGTATGGTTTTATGGCAACTAAATCGTGAAATGCAGTTAATATATTATATGGATTGTGTTACCAAGGTGTTAGAACAGGAAGATTCGGTAAACGTGGTTTATCTGGATTTTCGAAAAGCTTTTCAGAAGGTCCCTCATCGACGATTTTTAGTTCAATTGTCGTCGTATGCAAATTGCTGGCAACTTGCATTCCTGGCTCGAATCGTTCCTCAATTGTAAAGAGCAATGTGTTTCAATACACGGCTTTAGGTCACAAAGAGTTCGAGTAACTAGCGGTGTTTCTCACGGTAGCGCCCTGGCACCAACACTCTTTTTGTACTATATTATCACTATTGATACAGTTGTCTCTAGCATAGTGCTTAAATTTGCCGATGATACTGTAACAATGCCCTAAGTTGCGGTGTTGAGGGAGCTCGGGCCGTCTTGCCGGATAGATTAGTAGTGTTGGTATTCTTATTAGTATTAGTATTATTATTATTGGTATTATTATATTATTATTGCCATAATTGTATATTGTGATGGGTTTTTCTGGTGCTACGTAAGATTTTCCAGTGCGTGTTGTTTCGGCAAATCAGTTTTGTTGTGTCTCATTTTTTGCAAATATTAGAATCAAATATGTTTGGTTGCAATCTCAATCTTATAATAAAAACATTCGTACATCTAGCAGATTTACGAAATGTCAGGAGTTTAGGCTATATATATGTATTGTGATTCTTTTAATTCGTCATAATTATTAAATTGTTATTTCAATTTTGCAGTCGGTACAGTTGGTTCTGGTGAATAAATAGTTGTTATTCTAAGCAATAGTGTTCACTGTATTAGTTCTGTTGTAGCAGATGGTATATGCCACTAATTGCCTACGGCCGTGAATTACTAGCGGCTGAGTAAGTGTTGGAGTGCTAAGATTACGGCACCGCGCTTGGGTGAATAGCTTTTCTGGCGTTTGGACTAGATGGATACCGAGAAACTTTCACACCTAGCGCTATCCAAAACGGCCATCGTTAAGATACCAAAATTGTGTGTCGTATAAGGCGACATATGGCATATATCGACAAAACGACCTTCAGCAAGCTATGGACTCTTTAAATCAATGGTGCAATGCTTGGGATATGCAGTTTGATATCGCAAAATTTCAGTGCCTTCACTTTGATCGTCATAATATCAGTATAGGTGCGGTGGTGAGCTAATACCGCCGAACAGGAACGCAGGTGGTTTCTCGGATCTTGGTATTGTATTTCAAGAAAATGCTTATAGTTCATTGCACTGCATGAGAATCGTAGCCAAAGCTGAACAGATGTCGATAAGAAGTACATTCCGTTGCTTAATGCATCAAGCGTTCATGACCCTTTACTACGCTTTGGTGAGGTATCACGTCGAATATGGGTCATGTGCATGGAATTCTCATTTGCAGCGAGACATACAACTTATTGAACGGGCCCAATGACGCGCGCCAAGGACGCTACATGAATATGAGTCAATGAGTTATGAAGATCGATTGACAGAGCTTGGCCTTCAGCGGCTGGAAACATCGATTTAAGGCACACTTGATTACGCTATTGTTCACAAGTTGGTTGACTTTCCATTCGAAAAGATTTTCACATTCACGGGAAAAACTGGTACCCGTGGTCATTCTCTTAATCTTCTGGCTTAAAATGCACCACATTTGGACATCCGCCGACACTCTTTCGTGTATCGCCTGGTTGGTCCTTGGAACAGATTAGACGAGCATATTGTGTTAGCACTGTCTTTGGCGAGCTTCGAAACCGGCCCCATGCCTCTGGGGCTTTGACGACACGTTAAACTGTGTGTTGTCTTCGTGTATTTGTGTTGCAGCAAAATGGAAGAATGAACAGTTCAAGGCAATCCATGTACTCAAGGGGCAAACACCACTAAAGATTTCCACTGGTGTGGCCCCAACCAGGTGCGTTACTGGTGCTCTCGACATGTAGTCCGCGTTTTGATGATATCGTCCCGGTTGGTATGAGATTGTGTATTCATATTAGAGGATTTTGTTAGCCATTCGAGCTAGTCGTACAGTCATTTGCTCCAACGGTCACTTCTTATTGAGGATTTGGACCAATGGTGCGTGATCCGCAATGATCGTTGTATGGTTTCAAAATAAACACGGTCGAAAATGTTGGAAGGCCCGAATTACTGCCAGGAATTCTTGTTCTGTGATTGAATACTGGGTTTCTTGATCACGGTATTTGTTGCTTTCGTAGTGAATTAGTGTTCGTTTCCCGTTTCGTCTTCTTGAGATGGGATGTATACAATCCCTTGTCTACTCGCGTCGGTATACAGGATAAACGGTCTTTATAGATCTGGTTATCCGAGTACAGCATGTGTTGTCATCTTGATTTTTAATGTATCGAACGCTTGTTGGGTATCCTCCGGCCATAGTTGACTGAACTTCACCATCCTTGATCACATAACTGGAAACAATAATGTTTCATCACAGCAATTTCGAGTCACTTCATTAATTGTCCACGCGCTTTCTTGCCATTGTCCGCTTTGGTATCGCGTTGGTGCGAATAATTTATTTCTATTATCACTTTCTTCGTAATACTCGTTCGTTTCGCCTTTCTTTTTGAGGACGTACATTTCCACCAGCTGTTGTGTTGATACTTGATTCTGTTCGCCACATATTCTTTGTTGTTCGCCCACATCGACTGTAGTTATGCCCGCTGGATATGGTTGCCCTTTTTCGAATGTTGCGTTCCACATTGCATCTTCGATTTTTACGTCGTTCCATAAAATGATAGTGTCTTTTAATTGTTCGTAGATCACCTCCCGTATCATCCTTTGAATTGTGCTACGTCAATAATGCCCAATTCGCCTTCACTCGTTTGGATCACTACGTATCGCATGACTTTGCTGGCCATTTCACTCGTTGTGTCGTCCCAAAATTGTGGGTCGATCCATGTTAGGCAGTCCGAGTGAGTACCGTTTTGTTTGATAAACGCTCCAATCGTCATTCTTTTCGTTGCTACCGCTTTTAATTCCAAGACTGGGATTTTTGCTAATACTGTTGCGACGTAGGGCTTTATTCATTTGGTTTGGGTTTTTGTTAAACGGATATCGTCTTTGAACGGCCATTTTGATTTAGCTTTATTTTTCGCTACTCGTGATTTGTACTCTGGCACTCGGATTGCTCACCGTCGGTTTCTGTCTTGATCACCGATTGTTATTTCGATTGTCGTTCCCTTTTGTTTATCCGTTCGTTTTGGTCGTAACCATTTGGTTCCATATTCGCTGAACCGTTCTTTTGATCGTTTGGTTCGCGCTCAATGATTCCCAATGCGTTGAAAATCTTTTGTCGTTGCTGTTCCGGGAAACGTTTGTTCGACTGAATTATTTTCCCATTCGTTATTTCGTCTGGATAGGACGTTTCGTTTGTCGTTATCGTTCTCGCGTTGTAATGTCCCTTCGCTCTGTAGTATCTCGATCTTAACACCACCACCGCTATTATTAATATTTTATTTTATTTACTCTCAGTTGTTCATATAATTAATAAGTTACTTAATATATATATAGTATTTTACAATCTTAGTTTAAAATATTTTACAATCTTTGCACAATTAGATCATTTTCTTTCACTTTTATTCTTTAAGATTATTTCTGATTATCAAGACAAGAACTTTTCAGCTTTTGGGTTTAGAGTTATTCAGAAATTCTATTATTTATTATACAATCATTATTATCACTCAATGTTATATTCAGTTCTGGTTCCGTAGGTATGATCATGTTTTACTCCTTGCAAGATGTGTTCCGGGGTCATATAAATTTTGATACATGGGGCGCAATACCATAGGGCTTCCTGGGGATTACCCTCTAATCCTACGCAAGCTTGGTGGAACCGTAAAAAGCATCTATTGCATTGGACCCATTTGATAACCAGACCTGTTTCATTGTCCTCTTTCCATGAGCCTTTACATTTACTACAGTAATAGTCCTCATGCGCTAAGCGTTGACGTGATTTTTTTGGACACATCTAAATTTGGCTTGGTATCCCGCATAGTCTTCTGGGTCTCCTCCAAAATGTTTAAATTGGGTGCAATTACACCATTTTGCTCGTTGCGTTGCGCTTCCAACTTTAACTTATAAAATGTTAGGAATCTTAACTTCAATGATCCGGAAAAGTTTGTCAAATTCTGGATGATCAACACTACTATAAGAGCCCACTGAAGATTTATTTGGATTTTTCATTAGAACTAAATCGCCATTATTAAATCCTCTTTACTTTGCTCTCCGATCGAAATATTGTTTATATTGGTTTTGTGAAAAAATAGTCTTCCGTACTCCTTCAAATGCCATCGTTAATTTTTCTATTAACTGTGGTGCATATCCTTCATCTGTGGTTGCTGTTAGATATCCGTGGATTGGGTTTTCTCCGGGTAAATTAGAATCTAGGCCATGTAGTAAGAAAAATGGGTCTGTCCACTTGAAGTGTGAACCGCCGTTCTATACGCGAAACATAGCGGTTCCAGGAACTTGTCCCAACTATCATGGGTCAATTCTGTTGTTGGTTTGAGCATTTGATTCCATCTTTCGATTAGTCCGTTCGCTTGATGTGATATGGTGCCGAATATTCCTTCTTTGTTCCAATTAATGCCAGTTCTTTTATAGAATTCTCGTAAGTAAAGCAAGGTCTTTGATCGATTAGCACTACTCGTGGAACTTCATGTCGACATACGATTATTCCGATGAAAGGTTTCATGATTGTGCTAGCCGTTTGGTCTGATACTGCGAATGTTTCGAGCCATTTCGTAAAATCATTCATAAAACAGATGATATATTTGTTGCCAGATTGGGTTGGTGGTATAGGGCTAATGATATCGATGTCTAGCACATGAAATGGTGCTATTGCTTTGATCGGTTGTAACGGGTTTCTTCGTTCTGGACCTTGTCGAAATCGAGCACACGGGATACATTTTTCAATGCTTGGCCAGAAGAATTTCCTTATCATCGTTCGCCAAACTTTTTCGAATCATCAGTGTCCTACATATGACGATGTATGGTACATTTCGAACAACGGTCGTCGGAAAACAGGTGGTACCACAGTTTGTAATTCCCATGGTTCGGTTTGTTGCGGTCGATCTTTCCTTCGTAATCGATATCACCAAAAATAATGAATTGGTGTTCATGTGCTACAACCCATTTCTTTTCGAATTCGGGAGTTGTAACCAGAAATTTGTTATGTTCGATGTAATGTTTAAACGAATGGATGCAAGGATCTTCATTTTGTGCGCGTACTATCATCCGGTGTCCACAGTGGTTCTAGCCGAAAATATTGTTAATACACATCGGCCTCGGTTATTTCAGATTTTTCGGGTGCATCTGGTTGATCCAATTCTTCCTCCAATTCCATTCCCTCCTGTTGTTAAATTTGCGTCATTCTGTGGTCATTTCTTATTAGTGATTCTACTTGAAAGCGGTAGTTGCGGGAATGAGCAAAGATCAGATTGAAATAAGACTCTATGAAGTAGTTACAGATGCAGTGTATATGCGCATCTGTCTTTCGAGAACTATAGTAAAAAGGAATAAAAGATATTTTAGCCACAGACAGGCAACAGGGTTCATGAAGGTTTATGAAGGTATAATAATAGAAAAGACCAGGGTGATTGCCTTTCTCGCAGTCCTTAGGAGTTGGAGGTTTGAGGGTCATGATAAGGTTTTATATAAAAGGATACCAATATTGGTAATGATAATGGTGAGTATTCAACTATATATGATTAGGTGTCTCTTAGCTGCAGATTTTGCAAGAATATTTGGTTCTTATGAGAATATTATAAGTTATTTAGCAAACCATAATTACAAGGATGGTTAGTTTTAGACAAATTAATCTGCAACATTGCAAAGAGGCTACAGTTGAGATAAGCAAAAAGAAACCGAAGATGTCGGATTGCATTTTGACCCAAGAGCCATATGTGCTAAATAGGAAACCGTGCATTTGGAATTCAGAATACGAAGTATTCTATGCTGATGCAGAGCGACCACGCTCTGCAATTTGTATGAGAAAGATGATTAAGTGTGTTTTATAAGTCGTTTCAGCGATGGTGACTGTGTAGTCGTTAAAATATGTAATGAGAACAGTGAGCTATGGGTAGCGTCGGTGTACATGTCGTATGATGCTGACTCACCACCTAGTCGAAAAGTTAGAGACTTAGTAAACCATTGCAGTAGTAACCAGATAAGACTGATTCTGGGATGTGATGCAAACGCTCATCACACATTGTGGGGCAGCACAAACTGTAACGACAGGGGAATAGATTTATTAGAATTTATAGCTAGTACTAATCTAGAAATAATGAATGTGGGTGATAAGCCAACATTCATTACAAGAAATAGATCTGAGAGGATCGATGTGACTCTCACTGATTTTGCTAGTGTCGGAAAGCTTATTAACTGGAGAGTATTAGATGAGAATACTTTTTCGGATCATAGGGCGATAGAGTTTGAATATGTGGAGAAAATCGCAGAAAATAAGATACAGTATAATTTAAAGCGTCTCAGATTTGAGGAGTTTCGAGATAAGCTTCTCCAAAATACAGTGGGTGCTGACGCACAAGATACTATTTATAACTCAGAAGTGATGGATATGAATGTAATTAAATTCACCAGTGCAATGAATCAAGCAAAAGAAGAAGCGTGTCCATTGATGAACATAGGAAATAGAGGTTTGAATTGGTGGTCGCAGAAACTTGGCCGGCTAAGACAAAGATCAAGGAAACTATACAGATATGCTGTTAAGTTTGGTGGAGACTGTAATTGGAATAGATTTTGATAGAGCTGCTCAGAAATTGTATAAAGATGAGATAAAGAAAGCAAAGAGCAGGTCGTGGAAAGTATTCTGTGAAAAGGTTGAAGGTGCTAATGCTAGCACTCGTTTGGCGAAGATTTGTATGCTGGGGCACAAAGTGAGACTCGGTCATCTTCAGAAAGCGGATGGAAGTATGACAGAGAATGAGGAAGAAACATTAGAGCTACTTTTACGCTCTCATTTTCTGGATTCAATGAGAGATGACAATGAGGAGATTAAGATGTCCCAGAATATCAGGCCAAGCAAGAGGGACGTTGCTATGGCTGAAGAATTAGTGAGCGTAGATAAACTAAGATGGGCAGTGTCAAGTTTTGGTTCTTTTAAGAGCCCAGGTGTTGATGGTATCAACCCAATATTATTGAAAATGGGCTTTGATGAAATTAGCCACATCTTAATGAAAATAATTAAGGAATCTATAGCTACAGGATATATACCTAAGGCATGGAAGGAAGCACTAGTTTCGTTTATACCGAAACCAGGGAAGGATAATTATTTAGATCCGAAGAGCTTCAGACCTATCTGTCTTACATCGTTTCTATTGAAGACGGCGGAAAGACTGGTGGATAGGTATTTAAGGGGCAAGTTTTGTGGTAGGATTCATGAAAATCAACATGCGTATCAAAAAGGGAAGAGCACTACTACAGCTCTTCATGGTCTAATAAGTAGATTAGAAAGTGGGCTAAACCAAGGTAAGCATACGATTGCGGTATTTCTCGATATAGGTGGAGCCTTTGATAGAACAACACATGAAACTTTTCGACGTGCATTCGGCAAATTTGGAATTAATGCCACTATTAGCAAGTGGTTGAGCAATCTTGTTGGCATCAGGTGGGCTACAGCGACAATGGGCACGTCATCAGTAAGATTCCGATTAGGACGAGGGAGCCCACAGGGAGGAGTGTTATCACCCTTGTTGTGGACTTTAGTAATTGACGATTTGCTAAGAAATATGAATACAGCGGACTTATATATACAGGCATACTCAGATGACGTAGTTATGCTCACCAGTAGCAAAAACCTGGACGTCAATGTTAGGAGAATTCAGAAAAATCTAACACTTCTTGGAAAATGGTGTACAGAAAGGGGTTTAAAAGTAAATCCAGCTAAAAGTAATGTGCTAGTTCTTTCAAGAAGCAGAACGCTCAATCGAGATGTAAAGCTTAAACTATTTGACGAAGTTTTACCTGTAACTAATACAGTCAAGTACCTTGGAGTGGTGATTGATAACAAATTACTATGGAGAGATCATATAGAACTGGTCGTGAAAAAAGGGGTCAGTACACTAATGGCATGTAGAGGAATAATTGGAAAGACATGGGGAATTAAACCTAAGATTTTATGGTATATTTATAATAGCATCGTACTTCCATCCGTGTGTTACGGTGCTGTAGTCTGGTGGCATAAAGTCCAACTTAAAACATATGCAAGAAAGCTTGCGAAAGTATCCAGATTAGCCTGTATCATGATGACCGGTGCCATGAAATCGACACCGACGTTAGGAATGGAAGTTTTATTAAATGTTTTGCCACTAGATCTAGCGGTCATAGAAGAAGGTATAAAAGAGTTGCATAGGATTCAATGTATATGTCCGCATACACTTGATGTAATTCAAGGGTATCATGCTGATACAGAAGAAATTAGGAATGAATTGCCTGTACTCAACTTCCCTTGCGACTATATGTCATCGCAAATAGCGGATGAGAGTACTTGGCACAGAGTTGTTCCAAGCCGTGAGGGTTGGCTAGATGAGACTAGGCGACTTAGAGAGAAGTTTAATAACACTATAATATGTTATACAGATGGATCTCTTGTGAATCTCCAGGGGAAAACTTCCACTGGAGCAGGATTCTCTATTGGGACAAGAAACCATGTATACTCATTAGGTGCATATATAAGTGTTTTTCAAGCAGAAATATATGCTATAAAAGCTTGTGTAGACAATATCATAGAAAATAAAACGCGCAATATGAATATAAGAATCTTTTCAGACAGCCGCGCTGCTCTCAAAGCACTTGAGGCTGACCTGGTTAAATCCAAATTAGTCTCAGAGTGCAGGGTGAGTTTAAGAGAATTGTCCAAACAGAATGAGGTATCACTTATATGGGTACCAGGTCATAGTAATATAGAAGGAAATGAAACAGCTGATCAGCTAGCCCGAAGAGGTTCATCAAAGCTACCTGTAGGACCAGAACCTATCCTTCCTATCTCAAGGAAGGAAGTTGCAACAAGGATAAAATCTTGGCTACACAGAAAGTTTGTTACTAGATGGATACAGGAAGCAACGTGTAAACAGACAAAGAGTATCATTAGTACGCCGAATAAGAAATATAGTAATTATTTGTTAGGATTAACGAAAGATAGAATAAGACAGTGCGTTCAGGGAATAACGGGGCATAGCTGGCTAAACTTCCACCTACATAAGTTAAAAGTTACAGGAAATAAACATTGCTCTCACTGTGGCATCGACGAGACATCAGAACACTTCCTGTGTGCTTTTCCTAGGGTTGCACAGAGTCGGCGAGAAATTCTAGGGAATACAGTAAATATAGAAGGCTTAAGAGATTACAACATTAAAAAGTTATGTAGGTTTATTCTCAGTACTGGTAGGCTTGCTGTCGAAAACCATAATTACAACAGAATACAACGTTTTAGGTAATCCAAGATAAGGTAACACTTTGCACTTTCACAGTTTTTAAATCCCAGATTCTGACGTCATTCGCAGTTTAACGGGCTGATGCAATGGACGTGTCATTCATGTTCCCGCATGTTTTTCTAGCCCAGTATAGTCAAATCTAATATACCTGAACTCTTTTTCTTGACTGTTTCCGTCTTTGTAATAACGGTTGTTCTGTTCGTTTTTCGTCGTTGAAGTGTTCCAGTATGCTATCTTCTTATCCTGAAGTTCCATTCGCTATCTGCTTGTTCCTCTTCACTATCACTGAGTATTAATACAGCTTCTTCATTTTGTTCTTTTACATCTTCTGAATCCTTTCTTAGGTCAATCTTTTGTTCGACCTTTCTTTTGGTTTTGTAGTTATTGCTTTTGATCGTTCTTCTTCTTTCCAGCACCGGTTATTAATTCTTTGTCCCGTTTTGTTCCGGACGGTTGACTATTTTCTTTTTGAGTTGGTTGTAATTGTACTTCCGTTTCAAATATCAATGATTCTTCTGAAGCAGATTCTTGTTGGTCTACTACCGCTATCGGATACTTTTTAATTCTTTAATTTCCTTTCTGTTGATCTTTTTTGAGTTCCTCTCATTCCTGTTTCTTTCTTTCGGCTTCTTTTGTTCTTATTTGTATTGCTTGTTGGTTTCCGCTAATCCTTTTGATCGGTTCTTTATTTCTTCATTCCTACATTTTTAGGTTCTCGGTTCCAGGAACAACGGGTGGTCTCGACATACAATCTGCATTCTGGTGATATCATCCCAGTTTGTATAATTGTATATTCGTACTCAAGGATCTTACTGGCCGTTCGGCCTAATCGAACGGTCATCTATTCTAATGGTCGCTTCTTATTTAGGATTTGGACCAATGGTGCATGGTCCGTAATGATTGTTTATGGTTCCCCAATAAATATGACCGGAAATGTTGGACTATTCGAATATCTGCCAAACATTCTTGTACTGCTATTAACTACCGGGTTTCTTCGTGATGGTACTTGTTGCTACCGTAATGGATTACATGTTCGTTTCCTGCTTCATCTTTTTGAGCTAGGATCAGGGAGTAACCGGAATTCCGGTTCCGTTTCCGGCGAAAATCGTGTTTGGGCTGCGGTTCCGGCAAAGCGCAAAAACTATATCGGAAGCGGAATTCCGGTTTAAAAATTTGTTTGAAATTTTCCACGATTTTGCTTCATCCTGTAATCCAAACATATGTAATATATATTATACAATGATCAAGCTCCAATACAACCAAGCAAAAGAAAAGATTAACTAACCAATTTGCAGTGTGAGACGTAAGTACGGCACATAATTTGAGCAGGAATTTTTCGTAATAACCTGCAGTAGTTTCTTAAATCAAAGCCAGGTCGATGCTTGTAGCAGCTATTTTACACATCCAGAAGTCTGCGGGATACGTTTGAATTAAACCGGTCCAACTCGGTAACAGAGTATGGTTTACGCAGAAGTACTTTGGGTATGTTTAGCTAACATAAATTGCGTCAAGCACTCGCCAGTGCGCTTGAAACTTGGTAAATCAGTCTAAATTGAAGTAAACTAACGCTAGAAACTGCTTTCTTGGCAATGAACTGTATTTATTGAAACTGTGCGAGCAGCATCACAGTGTGTCTCATTTATAGCATTTTGATTAGAAAGTTATCATCATTATGATCTAACTGACGGGCACTGTTTGTCCAACGCTAGCCTAAACAGTGTCTCTGACCACTGATCAGAAAATTACCTTCAATCTATTATTTTCTCTTAGAATCATATAAACCAATAATTTAGGTTTCCTACAGAAGAACATGCAATTAACGCATGTGTAGTAAAGGGAGGCGACTGGAGACAGAGCGAAAGTGTGCATTCTACGCTCCAAGCTTTGTAAGCACATTCTATTTGACGCAGTATACGTAATGGTGTATAGTGGAAGACATTTCTTGCTCTGAATGTCCAAAAACCGACATATTTGATCGATAAATAAACATTATTAGATTCCTCAGCCTCTTTAAAGTTTCAGAAGGCAATAATACCATCGCAATACATTAAGTTTAATGTAAAAGTTATTTTTAGTGCATTTTAAATCCACCATACCTTCATTTCTTCCATCATCTGTTTTACTATATATAAATTTCGAAGACCAGGTTCCGGTTCCGGACCCAGTTTAAATGGACGGTTCCGGTTCCAGTAAATTTCGGCTCCGGTTATTCCCTGGCTAGGATGTATCCAATGCCATGTTTACTTGCATCCGTATATAAGATACATGGATCCCAATATTGGAGGTGTCCTCATCGTTATCTTTAAGGTATCGAACGCTTGATGAGTCTCTTCCGTCCATAATTTACTGAACTTCACCACTCTTGCTCGTGTGTGGATGATATCGTATAATGGTGCTGCTATAGTGCCATAATTAAGTACAAATTGTCTATAGTATCCGGTAAGGCCGAGAAAACTTGTGAAATGTGTCACTGTTTTCAGTTTTGAAAAGTTCTGTATCTTCTCAATCTTTCCAGGTTCCTTCATTTGATACGATGTATCTTAGGAACGGAATTTTTTCTTTCAAGAACTCGCATTTCGATCTTTTTGCATTGAGATTCACTTCTCGCAAAATGACGTTGAAAAACTTATGATGTGTAAGTAGCATAGGCATGATTCCACCAGAACGCCCCGAATACTAGCTGCGTCATTCTTTGAAATGTTGCAGCTGCATTCGTTAATCCGAAAGGCACGACGTTCCACTCGAGTTATCCTCGTGGCAGATAAACACTGTCTTTTCTTTGTCTTGTTCATTCATCAGTACTTGCCAGTATGTCGACTTGAGGTCTAAGGTTGGGAAGTACTTTGTTCCACGTAGTGCGTCTAACATTTCATCTATTCTCGGTAACGGAAAACTGTCAAATTTGAAACCGAATTTAACATTCTGTAATCCGCACAGAAATTTTCGATCCATCCTTATTAGTGAGAACAATTGATGAAGCCCAAGGGCTATATGATCTTCTGACGACTCATTGATCGAGCATTTCTTGTACTTGTTTTCTCGCTTGATTACGGTCTACATACGGTAGGTGTCGAAATGGTTGTTGTACCTGTTTTTCAACTGTAGTTTGAATATAATATTCCACTTATGTGTTGATACCAATATCGAAATCGGATTTCGAAAAGACATCTTGATAATTATGTAGTACGGTTGCTAAGTATGCCTTCCCTTCTTCGTCATTAACTGATTTCTCTAGATCAACTTCAGTTGGAAGTTCGACATTATTCATATGTTCGGCTTGCCGTATCACTTGCTCTTAGAACTGTGCGATATTGAATCGTCGTTGCCACATCTTTCATTCTTGTACTTCTGTATCCACCACTGATATTATATGTGGATTCTTTATTTGGATGTCACCACTCCACGATTTCACTGTCGTTATTTCTTTTTCCGATTTTAGTCCATTTTGCTTCTTCTTTTTCCTTTATCGTTCGATTCTTTATTTGTTTCTCTTCGAACCGATCGATTGCACCTTGAGCTTTTTCCTCGATCACTGTTCTTATGATTATCTCTTACTTTACGTATTAATGGTTGATCAATTATCTCGATTTCCACTGTATTTAACTTACATACCGGTACCATCATGTTACCTTCTTTCACTTTTGCGATGCTGTTTGGTATTGCCAGTCCATTACTGGTTTTCATTAACGGTTCCACTATTATCGTGTCACCATCTTTTGTTCCCTCCGGTATTTTTACTTCAATAAACGTTACCGACCATGGTGGAATTACTTGTTTATATGAGAATTTACACATTTCAATTTGGTTGTCTGCTATCTCTTTTATCGATCCCATTTTGTTGACTCGCCAAGTGTGGGGTATCGGTTGATGATTCATTTTAATTCTTAATTGTTGATAGTCGATGACTAACTCAAAGACTGCCAAGAAATCATGTCCATATATCGCAATTTTTGGAAAATCCTTGAATACGATGAATCGGATTTTCCGTATTATCTTTACCAGGTGGGACTGTACGAAGAAATAGCCCACTGCTCTTTCCCCCAGTTCTCCATTAAATCCCGCTGCATATAACGCTGTTTCTGAGTGGCAAATTTTTGAAGTATTTTTCATATAGTTCCTCACTGATAATTGTAATTTGTGATTCAGTGTCAATTAATGTTCGCAATCGTTTGTTCTCTTCTGGATATGTATCGATATAGTATCATAACATGACTGTTGGGTCGCTACAAGGTTCATATTCTTCTGAATCATTGACCTGGTTCACTTCTACAAATGTTCTTTTCTTTTCGTCTGCCGATATATCCTCGATTTTCTCCTATTCTTTTTGGAGACCTTCTTGTCGTTCTACCACGCTTGACTTTGATGGTAGCTTGCTCATTCTTTGATTTGATTGGTTTGGTCGATTCGGTAGTACTCTGTATCGATTCTGATTTTAATGTTGATTTCCTTTTTGATTTTTTCTTATGTTTTGTCCCATACTTCTTGAGAAACATTGCTTCGTTTTGTGACCCAGCTTCCCACACTTATTACATGTTGGTGGTTGGTTCATTAACGTTTGTCGAGTTTGTGGTTGTTGGTTTGCCAGTGGTGCTGGCATTCTTTGTTGTTGTTGCCAGTTCATTTGTGGTTGCGTTGGTTGTTGAGGTTCTTGCATCGGTACATGACTTGCGATATTGGTCGTTGCATTCCCATCTGCCCATAGTATGGTTGTATCGATTAAGGATAATTCATATCAATCTGTGTTATTGTTGGTGTCAGCATCATCCATGGTTGTACAATTTGTTGCTGTTGTGGTTGCTGTACTTGTATCGGTTGATTATTCAACCGTTGTGGACGCCATTGCATTTGTGGTCTTTGCGCCCTCGGTCGCCACATTTGTTGACCTATGTTTGGTCTTGTTTGGGTTCTAATTTGATTCGATTGATTTGATTGGATCTATCAATACTTTGGTCGTTGCTCATTCGTACCTTGCTATCCCTCGGTCATTTGTTGGTCCAGATTCTCGACTGCTTCGGCTTTCTCCGATAATGTCATGAGGGTTTCTTCTTTTGTTGCGCATAAGCGAATTCTAATTTCACCCTTTAATCCCGTTAATAGTGGCGACTTGAGGACCTCTTCGACAAGTGGCTCGGGTACGCCTGTCGTGGTCAGATTTCGTGCTGCGTATGCTCGTAGCTCATCCACGAAATCTTTAACTGTTCTTGTTTGTCGTAAGCTTTGCAATTTATCCATGTGGTGCGTCAATGTCTTTGGTACATCAAACTTTTTAATCAACTCGTTATAGTTGTATTATTCCTTAGCTAATTGAGCGGAGCGAGGTCGCCGAGCGAAGCGTTTTTATTTTCTGTCTGGGCGCAAAAAAGTCGATGTCCGTTCGTCCTTTAGTCTTTCATGGATCTCAAGAACCACTGAACCTATTTCAAAAAACTTTTTTTTGTTTGAAAGCTTATCATGTGAGGATGTGCACCTGATATTTTAGAAGTTTGGCAACTTGCCAATTTTATCATTAATTAAGCTAATTAACACATTAATTAAGCTCATAACAGCTTAATTATTGGTCGTAGAGTTATTTTAACGGCATATACCCTAGGATTTTCAGGTATGGCGAGTAGCAACTCTTACATTTTGCTTCGATTGTCATTCATCACCATGCTGTATAAGCCACGTGACTTCCTTTGTCTTGCTTTTCGTTCAAACGGAATAAAACTATTCTTTCATTTACACATTGTTGTCTAGGTAATAATATATTCCCAAGACACTGAGTACGTTCATATTACTAATGCCGTCGCTCCGCTCAAGAAATGTGGTTCCACTACGACTGGTATTGATAAATATATGACGTTGCTGTTGCTAATGGTGCTCCTTGATTAAATGCCGAATTGTTTGCGACGAATGGGTTTTGGCTATATTGAGGGGCTACTGGTGCTGTACCATGGCATTCATGTGTCCCGCTTTGTGTTGCACCGGTTGCTATTCGTTGGTATTGACACCAGGTATTCATTGTTTGAAACGCGCCGCTATTCGTTGTCATATACGGAGTCTGTGCTTGATTGTATATATTCGACATTTGGGTCGCACCGCTATTTATTGTCATTTGCAGTACTAGCTCTTGGTTCCTTGTATTCACCGATTGTAGATTCGTTCTTTGTTCTAATTTGTGTTTGATTTGTATAGTGTTGCACTCGGCTAATATCGCACTGTTTTTGCGTCAATTCGTTCTTTATTCATATCCGACTGATCATAGTTTATACCAAATTGTTCGCAATTTGTATTGAATCGATCACAGTTTGTATTAAGTCGACTTTGGTTTGTATCGAGTAGTTCTTTCCGTGTACTGAAGTGATCGAGGTTTAAGTCCATTTGACCACGATCTGTATTTAATCGAATTTGGGTCGTATCGACTAGTTCTTTATCTGCCTAGAATTGGTATTGACTTGCATCGAATCGGTTTTGTTTTATAACGTATTGCTCTCTGTCTGCATTGGCTTGTCGTTGATTTATGCTGCACTGATCTGGATTTGCGCCGAATCGATTGTAACTTGCATTGAGTTGGCCGTAATTCACGTTAAATCGCCCTTGATTTGTGTCGATTCGTTGTTTTCGTGATTGATCGAAATTTGGATCGTACTGATCATGGTTTTCATAATTTTGCGCTTGAATTTACCAACTTGGTCATAATTTGCACTTAACTGATTTGGATTTAAACCATTTTGATCTCGATGTGCACTTGAACGTCTCTGAATTGCACCAAATTAGTTTTGACTTGCGCCCATTTATGTTTGGCTTGCACCCAGACGAATTTTATTTGTGCGATTTGGGTTTGATTTACCCCGGTTTTTTTATTCGTATATGGTTGTTGATGTTGTTCTCGCACTTCCTGAATTTCGACTATGCTCCGTTCTACATTAGTTATTCCTTAATCGTCGGTTGTAGTTGTTATTAATTGTGCTTGCTCCACGTTGGTTATTCAGCGATGTATATATTCGACCCAAACTGAAGGGTCCATGATATTCTACTCCTTGTATTATGATCTTCGGTCGATAATCATTCGGCTTTTGTTCCTCTGATTGTGACTGTTCTTGCTGATTATCGTCATTTTGTCGCACTACTGTTCTTTCGTCATCATCAGTGCTTTGTGATTATTTCCTTAATTGTACCAGTGGAATCTCTGGTTCATTGCGTCGAATGCCTCGCTATAGGTTGAATTGCTTCTCCTTTTGTGGCTCTAATGTTTGCAACGTTTTCCGGTTCTTCTATATTTGCGAACAGTTCTTCGATACTTGCTTCTTCTTGGAACGTAGGTATCATTGTAAGTTTCTTGGAAGCCTTCTTTACTATTTTGTTGTTCTTTTCTTTTTGGTTCCGGTGTATTCGGGTCGAATTCTCGCATTATTTATTCAAGCTCTTTCCTTGTATTTGAATTATTTATCATTTCTTGTGCCTTTTTGATATTAAATTTTCGCTTCCGACATTCTTTGATTTTGTTGTCGACTCTTTTTGCACATTTACCCAAGGTGGTATTCTTTGTAGTGGCATTTTAATGTTTTTAGTCTTTAGGACAGACTTACGTAAACATCCTGGATATGTAGCTTACTAGTATCCACTAAGATATAAGTAAATTCCATTTTGACTTGTGCCTTATTTTGGATTAGGTGCTATTTTAATTTTCGAAGACTTTTACAGAACATCACAGTCAGCATGTTATTTTGGGATGCTTTCAAAGGGTAGGGGTTGGAGGGTATTTTTGTTATGACGGCTATCAGATATTAAAATGGGACGGGATTCGTCACCAAAAGATGTGGTGTTCGCGGTGTGGCCAGTAGTATGCCGGCGGAGACTCGTGCTCGTATTCTTTCTTAGCGCGTGCCTACTCTATAACAATGACTCAGTTCGGTTGGCATTGCGGCGGCGTGTTTGATTCGATTTGCTACGAGTATTATCCAGATAACAAACCAATAAACCCAGTTATTGGTTTTAGGTATCGAATTGATTTTAGCCGTAAAAAGCACCATTATTCGCACCGCTTATATATCTCGATCGCTCACAATATTTTAACCACTCGTTTTTGATAATACTCCGGACTTTTACTGACCAAGCCTTTGAGCGCACTATTATTCTATGTAATTGTGTCTATTGTTTATTGTTTAGTTTAGCGCCTGAATACAAATTGTCCTCTTGTGAGGTTTGTACGTAGACTTACGGACGGCTAGCCTCGTAAGTTTATTTAAATACCTTACCCTCGTCCTTAGATTTACACTAATAAGTTCCTTAAAGCCAGCAGTATCCGGACGGCATGTAGTTGGATATTGTCACTCTATTAAACTCATGTGATTTAGTACGTAGGGCTGCGGACGGCTGATCACGTACGTTTATTTAATTACCATAGCCTAAGATCTTAGAATTATGCTAGTTACGTGCCAGTTATATTAATGTTCTCGTCTCCGGACGGCTTAACTGCTATAACTGGTTAGTAGTGGCTACTACTCTCTAGTTCCCAATTAATTACTTTGGTTACCCACGTCCCGAACTCACCCTGGGTATACTCACATACATATTTCTCAATTAACTCCACGGTTATTGCTCAAACTACGGTTTAAACACTTTGGAACTCTATGGGAGGGCAGTTATATTTTTCATTAACGCTCGTGCTCATCTGTGTCACTCTCATTTAATAACGGAATGAATATTATTACTATAATATAATTAGTTATATTATACAATCAATCAATTTAGGGTTCCAGAATTTTGTTCATACTAAACTATACGAGTAATTCTTTTTGCAATCAGGATCAGTCGACGAAAAGTTAAACTAGAACTTTAAGCATTAAATCTTTGCATACCAGTTAGCATAATGCGTCATGCTAGGCGAAAGTCTAACTCCAATAATATTATAAACCGCAATTCATAATAGAAAAGTTAAGATCTAGGTCACACATAATAAACGTTGCATAAACTCTCGATGACAATTAGCTATGTCTCCAATTTTAAAATAAAAAAATTAAATCAGTAACACAATTAGTTTCGCATAATTCTTTATATGAGTCGTAGACTATGAAAATCGAAAACAGGATGCGCAGGTAATGAAACTGTACAAATTTGGACCGAAAGGCTTAATTTGGCTGCCGCACGTTACCCCCGTTACTACTAGATTAAATTGAACAACAAAACACAAGCTAAAAGCAAGTTAGCTAAATTAAACAATTGATGCTAATTATGCAAATTAGCATCAATTGAAAACAAAAGGAACGAAAACAAGAAGAGAAAAGGAAAGTAAACCCAGGCCGTAATAGGGAGGGAGAGTTATAATAGAGAAATTGGTGACCAACCCGGGGTTTTTAGAATTTTTAAGGGTTTTGGACCGGATCATTTTTGGTAGCGTCGTTGTTCCCCATCAATTCTTTACGGTAATACACCAACAATCGATCTTCGAGAAAGAAAAGCAACTACTAACTAAAAGCTTATCGATAATGCTAACTGTAGGTTAGCTAATAACACAAAAGAATACAAAATATGCAAATTAATATAAAATAACAAATCCCCTAAGCATAAGTACCGGACCGCCCCTGTTATTTTGTCATGTGTTGTTGAGTGTAGAGGTTGGTTGGGAATTTTGCTTATGACGGCTATCGGTATATAATAAAAGGGGACGGGATTCGTCACCGAAGGATTGTGCGATTAGAGGTTTGGCCAGTAGAATGCCGGTGGGACGCTTGGTATGGTCTTTCCTTTCGTGACCGATTCTAATTGCCCTATCGTGACCGATCCTAATGCCCTATATTTCGCGATGCGGCGTGATCTTTGCTCGGCTCTAATTGCTCGAGATCCAGATAGTTGGAAAACAGACACGTAAATAGAACGTTTATTACAAAATGATAAAATGTTAATGACTGGTGCTATCACGCGTACTTGCTTACGACACTATTTTTCGATCCCCGTATTAAATCGTGATACCGTTTTTTAACTCGTGATGAAAAGCAGCAGCACTATTCTGTAGTGCCGTAAATTTAAGCTCACGTTCGCCTTCAGACCGAATGGCAATAGCGAGTAGTTGCGCCTCGTATTGAAAATAGCAGTACTATTCTTTAGTACTGGATGACTTTTAGCTCACGCTTATATTCCACCGACAATAGTTGCACTGTTCACACTAGACCATTGCACAGTCTAACACCAGATTAATGCACAGTCTGACTTCTTGCTCTTGCAATACTTCGGCCACTGACTTCAATATGCTTAACGATTCCTTTCTGATGCTTTAGGTTTACGTTAAGTTATAACTGCCTAACGTTTGGGCCTAAGCGATTAGGATTTCGGCTACTTTACTAAAGCTCTTGTCTGTTGGTACAATACCACCGAACTCCTGGCAACTGCACGAATATTTGAGTACCTCGATCTAAGCCTTAGATTTACGCTAATAATGCCGTTATGTTAAACAAGCCGACCCCGAACGGCTGCCAGACCAAATTATTAAAACTGTATATACAGTAGCGGTCAACTACTATACAGTTGAAGAATACTCAATCGTAGGCCCCCGAACGGCTGGCACAACTGGTAATTAGGTGTAGAGTACTGGAAATTTTGGTCGTCCGATGCTAACCCCTTACTCGCCCGGTCTCCTCAAGAATGGTACTACTTGCTCCGTCAATCTCGAACGGCTGCCAGACTTCACAAGTAGCACTACTAATTTATTCGAGACCCACCTGCGCTCTCGCCCGGGATACCACTCACTCAACGCATGGGCCGAAATTTTTAAAGTATTACTAGCCCTAATTTATCTAATCTATCGCTCCTATTAGGGCTATAGCCACTTCACACTTCGATTTTTCAAGGAAAAATACTATTATTAATTAAGATAATAGTGGAATTATGATTACTTATTTGTGACAGTACTTGCAATTATTTCAAATCTGCCACTCAACGCTGTATACTACACGGTGGCCTTAAAGGCTTCGACACAGTGTCCTACACACGGGCTTATGCAACACTATTGTAGCTCCGCCTTTAAAATTCGCGCCTTCTTTGCGCACCAATTTTGAACAACCAGATTAAGGCTATTATCGATTCCGGAAACCCGAGTATAGGCGTTTCCTTAGGTCAGTGCTAACGAAAAGAAGGGCCGAGTATAAGCTCTCCACTCCTCGAATAATAAGCCAACAAGAAGCAATAAACCACAGTGATATTTCACTAGATGCTCATACTAAGCTTCTGAATACAAACTCCATGCTACACCGCGATGACAAAAATAAAAACAAAAACAATTAGCTAGGTAATCTAGAGCATTTAGAACGCAAATGTAATAAACAACAGGAAAAATCCCGAAATCAATTCAAACCGTTCACTTGTACGAGATCTCTGAACGAACTGGACATAAGGAACAAAACTACAATTAACTGTATATAGCTAATAAAATTTTTTAGTGATATTTACGCAAATTAAGTAGGAAATAAATATAATTTTATAAATTTGGAAATTTAAAAACTTGGGGGAAACATATAATATATAAACTATTTAGCGAAAAAAAAGAAAAATTGGGATTTTAACCCCGGGAACCCCTTGGCAGCCCACTAAACCCCCGACACCTCCCACTGTTATTTTGTATTATTTTTAGGACTATAAATTTATTACGGCGGCTATCGGATTATTAAAAGGAAACGAGATTTGTCACTCGAAGATGTGTGGTCCGTACGCGTGGCCAGTAGCACGCCGGCGGGGATTATTGATAGTTCCTTCCTTGGCGCGCGTTACTTAGGTCAGCGTACTTTGATTCCTTATGGCGCTGCAGCGTGACTACTCGAATTGCTCGCTATTTAGTTCCGGTAAGAAACAAAAGAGCCATCGTTAGAATTTTTATTCGAAGTTAGTATGTTGCACAATAATTAATAGACACCAGTTCAGTTCCCTTAACGCCACTATTAAGTCACTTGTTTTAGGTCTACGACTTTTCAGCTGCCTCGGGCACGAATGATTTTACCAACTTCTATTTCGCAAACTCCAACTGTATTTGGCATTCACCAATTGAAAACCCGTCGCAAGTCGGCTTAAGCCCAATCTCGTTGAACTGTTCTGTTGAGTGAGCCTTGCACTAAACATTCTCTCAAACTCAAGATTGAGCGCACTATTATTTTGAAAAAGTTATTTAATACTTGCAGTTAGGGTATGTATTAGTTAAGTCCTCTTGTTGGTTTGTATGAGGTCGCCGAACGGTTGGACCCGCACGTTTATTTAACTATCTTAACCGTTTGCCTAGATTTACACGAATAATTTCTTTAAAGTTTCCTTTTGTGAGGTTTGTATGTAGTCGCCCAACGTTTGGACTCGGTCGTTTATTTAAATATCTTAACATTGACATGGATTTACGCTATTTAGTTTCCTTAGAGCCTCCAGTGGCCGAACGGTTTACTGATGGCTCCTGAGTAATTGATATCTATTATTTTCCTTGGTGGATTCGTACGTAGTCGCCGAACTGTTCGACTCACGCGTTTATTTAATTACCTTATCCTTTTCCTTAGATTTACACTGACAAATTCCTTATGTTATCGTTCCCGCTCCCGAACGGATGAGCTAGGTGCGTGTTATTTCTAATACAGTTATAATTACGTTACGCTGGCGCTCTCTCAATTTCATTTGGGAAATTATTAGGAATAGCGTAAGCTAACAACTAGATAAATAGCTATTTGCGTAGCGTATTTTTGGTTGTGTAGCTAGTTGCGTAACGTAACAATGTTAAGTTTTGACCAGGTTTAGTGTTAGTATTTATCGGAATCCAGTTGCTATTTCACTCCATCTTAGGTTTCTTCCAGTGGTTTACTTACAAACTTCACACTGTTGATCACTCCACAAAACCAGCAGGTTAGGATTAAGATCAGTAAAGCATATGAATTGCGTGAACACTAATGTAAAATTCAAACACAAGCGTCAAATGTTAGCTGGGTAATCCACTTCAATAAATAAACAAGCCACAATTTCGTAGAATAAAAGTCAAAAGCCAGACGTATTCGTATGCTAAGCTCAACCAAAGTAATAGTAATCGTTTTCAATGTCGCGTGAGCTGCTTAACTTCTCAACTGCTCACCTCATTGCAGGGAAGTAAAAACCAAACTGAATAGGATAAACAAAAGAAGAATTAACACATGTGAGCTGCTAAAACAAAAGAATGCTAATTATGCAAATTAGCATTGAAAACAAGCAAAACGCGAAAACAACAAAAAACATAAACCCACGGTCGCAGAAGGGAGGGAGGGATATAATAGATGAAATAGTGATCCATACCGGGTTTTTAGATTTTGGGGTTTTGAGGCGGGTTTGGACCGGAAACCCCAAAATAGCCTGGTAAATGTTATTTTGTTTTGTTTCAATAGGGGTAGGGGTGGTAAGAAGATTTTTCCTTATGTCGGCTATTGGAATTAAGAAGGGGACGGGATTCGTCTCCGGAAAATTGTGCGGTTCGAGGTGTGACCAGTAGAATGCCGGTGGGAGGTGAATATGGCGCGCGACCTTCTTTACTTGGTGAGTGGTTGTGCCCTATATTTCGCGTAGAGGCGTGTTTCTTACTCAGCTCAATCACTCTATTTCATATACTCGAATACCAAACACGCAGTTAACAATGTTTATTACAGAACCAGATAAAATGTTAAAGCACGATAATAAGCTAATTTGACCCGTCGCTGTGACACAATATTTGATTAGTGAATGATTAGAGTCTCTACTCTTAACTATTGTCCCTCACTCTCTCTACGCCAATACGCTCACCGATCACTGAATTTTGATACCGGCTCGTTCACACCAGTTAGATTCTTGCATACTCTTCGGCCACTAAGCGATCTAGGCGCATACCTAAGGCTAATAGCGTTATAGTTAGATTACGTGCTATTCTATTACGCCTCTTGTGAGGTTGGTACGACCGCCTCCGAATGGCTGGCTACGCACGTTTATATGAGTACCTGTCCTAGATTACTAGGTTTGCGCTAGTACGATCCTTATTTAGATGGTTACGCATTGAATGACAACTGGTTACTTTTAGATTAGCTATTACTTTACTAAAGCTTTTGTGAGTCCATACAACCGACCTCCGGCTGGCTAGCCGATTGCAGGGTTAATTAATTACCTTAACCTGAGCCTTAGGATTACGCTAATAAGTGCCGGTTATATATTTGTTTGTAGTCACCCCCGGATGGCTGGTGTGAGTTTATCGGCCTTCTCCGCGGCACGTTTCTTACCAAAAAGTAACCGACATCTCCAATGGTGGCCAAAGGGAAAGGGGTGGAGATACAGAGCAAGTTCAAGAGTTACCCAAAAATATAAGCAAAGTCAAGAATAAAGGGAAAAGAGCCACCAAAGGGATGGACCGGCCTACCAGCGGTCGGAGATACCCTTTATCACTGGAGGAGAGTTGCGCGAGTTCCCAGTGGTAGACATGTCATTGTCCCGGGCAGGGATATCGAGTTTAGGTCAATGTCAGGTGCTTGATTGTGAACTAAGTTGAGTAGGCCGTGTGAACGTATATAAACTAAAGTAAACGACGGTTTAACCAATTCGAGTTGATTACCAGTTACGCCTTACAAACTAAGCTGACTTAGACCATTGGTTGTATTGAAAAGTAAATTGCCCTGGAATAAAAATTGGGAGCTTAGTTTAGTTATGGACTGAATTTGTGCACTCGGCACCCTTTTAGCCGTAACATCTTCAAAATTTATCTAATGCTAAATTAAATTTTGGTTAGCAGGATTGCGTATCCGTGCTAATTTTGCTGTACCCCGGTGGTTCCAGAGAACGTGCCGTGAGTAGATAGATAGATA
>JASANE010012202.1:0-16452 GCA_030248225.1 Trileptium ribeirensis | reverse complement strand
TCTATGTACACCTTTAACCAGTTCATTATTGCTTAAGTAATATCAAGACTGCATAAGAGGCCTAGTTCCCTGCATACTTTTGGTAATATAAATTGTTTGTTTATCGTACAATACTCCCTATGTGTGGTTTCAACAGTTATGTATAAATAATGAATTATATAGTAAATATTAATGCACAAATTAATTAATTACATATTATCGTTGGCAAAAGTAAATAATTTATTTCATTTTGTAAATATATTAAAATATATATTGCAAAAAATGTAATTTAATGTTTTTACACCTAAACTTTACGTGTTCTGTATGTGTTTTCAACGCAATTCATAACATATATATTTATTCTTAAACCAGCTGAAGATGTTGAACCCAATGTGGTCGACTGTTACAACTGTACAAAAGTTGTCGCAACATACAACGATGATTGGGACAAAAACTGTGAACGCGGCGTTTGTAAATCAACTGAGAATTGCTACAAAGCGATTATTTATAACAAAAACGGTAAGCAGCTGTCAGCCTGACACAGACTATGACACTATCTACAAATTGGAGTATAGATAGTGTCATAACTCAGTTATACAACAAGGTATTACACTATTTGAATGTACATTGATGAATGAAGTTTGTCTTTTAAATACGGAAATTTTTCTTCTATAATAAGGATGTAATAAGAAAGCCCCCTGAAGTTACAATTTTTGTGTACAAGTATAACTTTAGTTTTTTTACAAGTATTTAAGACACCGGCTTGGCTGTAACAAAGCCGGCAAGAGCTATGTCAGATAAGAACTACTTGCAATTTCGTGTATAACATCCTGTCATGACCGCTTAACAACTAATAAAACTGTACAAAAGTGCATCCATGCAGGAAGTTTGTTTCTTTACATAGAAATAGTCCTCTAGTATGACAAAGGCGCCACCATATTATTATGCAGAGAAAGAAATCCTTTCTAAGATATATTTATGTGTATAATGTTAATTTTATTTTTTTTACACCTTTTTGATAGATGTAGAGTTTTGTTTATAACAAAGACGGTAAGCTAAGTTCCGATAGATGCTACCTATAGCTTGGTGTATACGTAATGTCATTACAGTCTTGTCCAAAACACGGAAGATCAAGCTAGCGGGAAGGCTAAGAAATGTTTGACATAGGTTCAAGCAACCGTGCATCGAACATATTCGACCGTTTCCCGTAATAGTGCTGAGTCGTAAAATTATCAGTCGATAGCGGAAAACAAGACAAAAACGTTAGTTTTACAGCGATATTTCACGTTTAAATATCAAATATAAATACTTTACTGCCTACGCAAATGGATTCGTATGAGCGCTGAAACTTTATAGGTGTGTTTTAAAGTTAACCCAGAGCGAGTCGCATCTCATGAGTAAATCTATAATCTTGCTCAAAATACGAATATATTGATCGGAATCTTTGATATAAGCGATGCGCTGTAATTTCGAGGCTGAAGTTACCATTTTTAATGCAAATGCTTCAATTACTGCAATATACTCCAAAACTGCGCAATTACTGCAAAAGAGGTTGCAAAGTAGCGTACAAAAGTTGAAATTATAAAATTTCAGTGTATAGGGCGTAAAAACGTGGATATAAAAATTTCATGCTTACTGATTACAACAAGTGGTCGCTGAGAGATGTAAGAAATTAGTTAGACTTACCAGACGCTTTGTATATATGACACATGCAATATCAATGGATGATTAAGTTATACTCAAGAGTAGGGCGCTTTACAGCTTAAGCACAGACTGCCTAAGACTGTGTCGCGGAGCAATTCGCCCGTTTCCCCTGCATTTCAAAGGGGAGACTGCTCTTCAGTTCCCTTGCATTTTGCGGGAATACAAACGTCTCCAACTACGATTTCGCGGGTGCACGATATTTTGTTTTCCCATGAAGCGCAGGTACCCTTGCGAAACGCACCGTGACATCGTTTTAGGCTCTTTGTGGTGAAGCTCGACAGTGCCATACTCTTCAATAAAAACCAATCAACTCTTGTCAATCTTACACAGTCAGTATTCGATTAATGTTCAGTCGACAATATTGACCTTTAGTTGTCGATAATCAGCTGATATTCTGATGGTATGGCAGATTTACAGAGTTCAGGAATCAATTAATGCTTTGCCCTTGTAATTTCTTAAAATCGGTCTTCACCAGTGCTTCTTTTTAGATATCCAGAGTTTTGAAGCATTGAAGGCGTACCATGGTAATCTGTGAACTATCTGACACAAGCTCTGTATTTAGAAGTTTTCGGGGTTATCTAACACAGCTCATCACGCTTGCGTAAATACCGGTGTTGTAACGCCTGTTGATCGGGGCCTGCAGGGTAGTGGTAGCGCGGCTGTTTTTCAAGCTGAAAGCCAGAGTTCGAGTCCCAGCTGCTTCATAAAAAGTTCTCTTGTGGATCTTTTTACAGCATGTAAAAGTTGACTAATGTCGAAGCATGTCAACCAATGTCAATAAGATCAAAAACAATGTCTATTACTGGTCCTGTCAGTTTTATAACGGAGAACTATGCATAAGTTGTTACTAATAGAAAAGTGATTCTTTGAAATTACTAGCCGTTGAGACGTGCACGCCGTAAGTACACAGGCAAGAATACATCATTGTAATAAGCGCTAGCTTCGTGCAAACTCATTTCGGTCACAGTGGCATGTTACCTAGAATTACATGCACTGACACCACCAACACATTTACCTCGCTAAGTAACGGTAATTTTCTTCTAAAAAACTAGTTGCTCGCGCAGCGAAGGGAAATGGATCGAAAGCAGCTAAATTGCGTCTAGCTACTGTTGCAAGCTTATCAGGTTATCTTTTTGTGTCCTTTTTAACATGCTATAACACCAATGTTATACCGGTGATGTTTTAATCACAACAGTGCATCCATTTTATCACAAATTTAAACTGCATTAGCGTTTAGTTCTTCCTCCAATGACCAAAAAGTAAAAAAATTGAAATTTGTAAATTGCAGATTTTAACAAAAAATATAATTATATTTACGTCGTAGACCCCTATTTGATGCATGCCATACAAGCACAATTACTGTGACGTCGATTATGGCCAAGTATATACAGTCACTACTCATAAATAATTGCATCGCGAATTTTAACATTGCGAAAGTTACTAGTTGCATGAAGCGATGGTAACCACAGTTAATTTGCGTGACAGATAGACCCAGAAACTCTAGGGTACGGAACGTGGAATCCTGTTAACTGTGATATACTCCCGGTCACAAAAAATATGCTATTGCATTAAGAAGACGATAGCTTTCATTAGAATTACCTCTCTAGTAGTATTAGGTCATTTGTTCACGGAATCTTCAATTTACTCAGGTTGCGCACTGCCTGGTGCTGTGCAATCGCGCTTAGGTAGGTCATTGAGACAATGTCTCAGTTAGGAAAGTTTTGACTAATAAGGGACAGTGTTGTGAGGAACCAGCATGGGGCCAATGAGTTCCAAAATTATTCTAATGCTCCGCCACAACATATAGTAGGTTCAGTCTGATATAGCTCTGGGTCTAAATCAGGCAAAGTTTCTTAGGGCTGAGGCTCGGCCTCAGCGGCAAAAATAACGCAGGTCGATATCTATATCGATTACCGTTACGTGAGCAACAAAGATAAAGATAAGAAATCCAATAAATTGTAGGTTGACCAGTTTGACCAAAATTTACTAGGTTTAGCTGAACCTTCATGGTGTGGTTACGTGTCAGCTTCTAGGGTACGGTACTATTAGGATAGGCATGCTGTAATCACGTTGCTAGCTTACGAGGAGTTGGGTGGGGCTGAGGGTGCCTCGGCGTCGAAAAATTACAACTTGCACCGTGCTATCGCTCATCGGTTCTGGCTGTAGTTATAAAGACAGAATTTCAAATAGGACGACTGGGATTAAGAGTATTTCGGTCCAGAAATCTAAGATTTACTATGGTCCGAATAATTGGTAGGATGTGAAATTGGCCATAGGAGGGGTGTTTAATCGGAAAAATAGCGAGGAAAATCTTCCTGTAAGTCGGTTAAGGAATTGATAAAATTATAAGGATAGGAAAAGGAAGTGGCGACCGTTTCTCGCCTGAGACCTGTCGGCTTTCCTTAAATTTCAGGGTACGAGTATGGCTCCCTAACACACCACGGCAGAGCGTTACGGAAGTGTCGCGATAACGTTTCAGCGTACCGTGATACGACAACCAAGTCGGACGATGTTTGATAAACGTCAGCCCTTTGTGCGAAATATCAAATTACCACTGTTGGAATTGAGCGCTAGGTGTGGGTATGGGTTAATGTTAGTTGATATAGGGACAGAACAGGGAAAAATCTAGAATGACTCACGATTGAGGACAACTTTATTAAGAGTAATGGATTCCTTTCAACCCACTGCAACGTAGGTCAAAAAATAATAAAAAGTGAGACTTCTGCCTCTCTCCCGAGCAACATGATCAAGGGAAAATCATTACTGCATGGGATCCGTACAAGCAAATGAACTGTTCTATGATCCGCCATCGCCGCGAGGACCGCAGGCGATTTATAAGCCGGCGTGATGCAGCATGAAGCTTACGATAACTTTTGAATGGCAAATTACATTGCTAAATTAAGAATATTTAAATTACCACTTATAATTCATTAGCAAATTAGTGGTTACGAAGCTGACTGGTCACTATAAAATCGCTATTTAGACGGTAACATTCACATTATGGTGTCTTGGCCCGATAGAGCGCGGCCGGACTTCGAACTATGCTAAAATTTGTTTAATTTATTTGGCCATCATCGATTGGTATCAAAGGGAAGCTACCCGAGGCAATAACTTTGTCTGCTATGGTTGCCTACCCTTGAGGAAATCAAACGGTGATAACAAAATAGATTATTCCGTCCTTCCGTCTGTCCGATTCTAAGTGGAATAGCTAAACCATCTTTTTTCCGTGGGTTACTGTTTGCAATTATAGGGTAATGGTAAATTTCATAGGACTAAAGGCCGACACCGTGTTTTGACCGACAAAACGTTAAAGACAAAAACGAATGTGTATGATCGGAGTCGTGATTAAGGTTTCGAATTAGCAAAATATATAAATTCTTGATAAAACATAAAATTTACCATGATAAAATCTAATACGGTCCCACAGCCACGAGGTTAGGAAGGTAGACTTCAGGATGGCCCAATGGTCCCATAACCGACGTTTCACTGTGTCCCAAACTATCATAGTTACTAAAACTGGACGACTCCGCCTGATACTTACCTTCGTAGAGATGACCCTGACCGAAACGATGTTCGAAAGCCTTTCATGACCTACTATTTACTATCAATAGTTCTTCCAACCAGCATGTACAGGAAGAGAGCGAAACGACGGTCGTCAATTTTGTGTTTCACCAGGAGCAGGAACGGTACTATCATAGCTCACTCAGATCCCTAAATTGTCATTTGCTATTTAGGGGAATTCTGTAACGTTCCATAACGCATAGATGCGCCCAACGCTTACGGTATATCATTGTACTCACTTCTCGAGCGCTCGTGATAAGAGTATCACAAATTTTTCCGTAAGGTATGCTCTACTGGTTTACCGGATATTCAGGACACTAACATAATATCTGTTGGATACATCAGAATATATGGCATTAAGCCATGCTTGTTTAATTCTTACTTAACGGTCAAGTATTCGGAAATGGGGAATATCCACAAACTGTCCAACGTATTAGTGACATAGCCGTCCGCCAACGAAAATTATAGGGAATTATAACTCATACCTTACTAGTCGAGTACTACGCCGTAAGAGAATAAAGTAGAATTTTTTGGACCAGTTGGTCTCAAAATTTAATTCAATAAAAGTAGCCAGCTTAAGATCTTAAGGAAAACATTAACGGATAACCAGGACAATGATAGGTTGTAATTTGTTGTACCATACAGTATATAGTACTGTCATATACATACATTCCATTTGTATTTTGCTCATAACTTGGTTAAGGGTGTCGTCGTCTATCTTGATTTACATGCATTTTGTCCGGCCCAAAATCGCTGAATTCAGAGCTGACGTTAGCCCTTGTATCTCTATTGTTAAAGCCACTTTTTTTCTTGCCGTGTAACTTCTCATTCCAACAAGAAGGGCGAGCCAGTTTGGGAACACGCTTGGCTCGAGTTTTCAGGTCCAATAACCTCGTTCCCTGTTGCAAACTAGGCCCCTTGGAAAAACTGGCAATCTCCCGATCCTGATTGACGTCAACATATCTCGCTTTCGCTTTGTGTATCTCGGCCGCTTTCCGTTTGATTAATATTTTAACTCGTTGCATCATTATATCTTGTTATCCGCATGATTCATCTTTGATAACATCTCCTTCATCATATGTCCAACTGTATACAGGGCTTTTGCAATATACCACAAGAAAATAATTTTCTTCGCGTCTAGTGTTTGTTTCTAGCAGCGTTGATATATATGTTATATGTTTAGTAGCTTCGGACTGGTCAGCGATCCACGGTAGAGCCTGCAGATTCTAGATTCCAAGCTTTACCATGTATCGTTCACCCTTAATCCTAACCCGAGAACAAACGAAAAATGGAGGTAGCAGCGAGAGGTATCGATTCACTGAAACCTATTACAGCTCCAAAAAATTTTACGCCACGAACAACAGTTACAAAATTTACTATCAAAATTATTAGCTGAACCGAAATAATTTTATCAATCTAGAAAATAATACTGCCGACATTAAACTTCCAGGGACCAGACGGGATCAGAACCCTATGGGGACCACAACGATCAACTAATTGCTGAGCGAACTTGTGTCCAAAGAGGCTTACATCAACTAGAAATTCATACAGTTCCAGCACTGACCTAATGAACACACGTTCGATATTATTCACGCTGAATGGTAAAATAACTTCCGACTGAAATCGAGATAGGGAATAACGACCTGACATTATTGCAAGTGATCGGGTGTTAGTGTCAGCCTCCCTGGGGTACCTCAGCAGTCATACCAGATGCTAAACATGTGTGCAACCAGTCGGGCGGGGTCTAAACAATCAATTAAGTTATTGATATTATATAATACGACTCAAATTCTCAAATTCAGTGTATGTGCGAGGTAACAAAATAATGTCCCCATTTTTAGCCGTAAACTATAAAATCAATATATTTTAGGATCTATTGCGTGGCTGTGGATAACATTCTTTATTAAATCAAATATCTTATACAACGCCATCGTGATAGATTGTGGCAAAAAATAACCTTTGTTTCCAATAATACATATCATATCTTTGCATACTATGGTGAAAGCAGTCGATTTTCTGACTTAGCCATGATCATAACACAATACAGACAAAATTTCTATATAATGATCTTTAATCAGTAGATCATATTTAGAAGAGCCATATTACGCCAGAGTAAGGACTGGACCACATATACCATTTTTGTGTTTAATGACGTTCTAACTATGGCTTTGCTATCATCTTTTTTAAGCATATCTTCGCTGCATCTATACAACTAGTGGTTTTGATTACATATAGATTAGGTTTTCACAATCTGTTTGTTTTTGCATTTTTGTTTAATTTTTGCCTATAGCATAATTTTACATTAGTTAGGAATTCGTCAACCGAGGCGCTATTGTGCAAATTGTCGGACATCGGGCTATATTGATCACCCGGTAGAGCCGGGTGTTCCGTGTGCCATGACCATTAACAGATTTTGATTTAAATTTTTTCAGGTCAATCCCTTGTAGAGAAAGGCTGTTCAACGACACATAAAAATATCGGCTGTACGTATCGAATCGTAATGATCAATCGCGTGCGTGAATATGGAAAATATTGTATTTGCACCGGTACATATTGTAATTCATCCCGTTCTTCGTTTAAAAAATCTCACGGACAGTTGAGCGACATTGAAATATTATTGACACTTTGCTATTTGGCCCTGAAACATTTTCACAATAGTTATAAATGACTATTTGTACATAGAATGATTGAGTTACATGCAAAAACTAAGGTGAAGAATTTCTTTTAAAACTGTGCTACGCGATAAAAAATAAATTACTTTTTCAATGCAGTAAAATTACGAAAAATTTAATGGTCAACTGCCTTGTTGCTTTCAAGTAGCTATAGGTGTTTCGAACGGATATAGCAGATGCGCTAACTATCACTGGATTTTTTCCATATAATTTTGCTGCGAGTTGGTTGCATACGTGCTCCTGAGCTTTAATAACTAAAGGTGACTTCGCAGGTTTATTGAGACGCACCCATCTCAACACATGGAAAAACAAAAATTATCTGATGCAAATGTGTTTAAACAACCATGGAAATTTTATTTTTGTTTTTTGTATGTATCGACAAAGATTCATCTCACTGAGCCGCACTATCGAATTCATCTTTTTTTAAATTTCTAGAGCGCGGCTGTATCTTGCAGGCCATAATGGAAACCCTACCTATTTGTTGTTGATACATTTCATTAAACTTTTAGAACTGATTTATTTCCTTGTTTTTAGACAAAGTGTGCGATAGCATTTGCTTCAGCTTCAAAAATTGTTCGGAAAGTATATAAGCTACATAGAAACTTTTTGAAAAAGATAGAGAAATACCTAGCTGAAATTTCAAATGCAAAAAGGTCTAAAAACAAGATATGTTTCACAAAACTATTTGAAAATTTATCAAATTTTTCAAATTATCTAAAACATTCTTGATACAAATGTTAGTAAATATTTGCTGAAATTTTAAAGATTTCAGCTCTTAGTATTACAATAATATATGCATTTATATATAATGTATTATATCTGACATTGCCATAAGTTGTTCTATTGCACACACGTATAATCTTGGCGCATTATTTACGCCAATATCAGATACGGTTTAGACTACTTTTATTAAAACAGGTGGCGAATGCAACCTTTAGACGCGAAAATAAAATGCATGATATACCTATCTCGATGTACTAAACCTATGCCTTATCCTTAGCTTAAGCTTCAAACCATATATACGACCCGGTCTAAACCTAAGTCAGTGTGCTGCCACCCCCGAAGTCTGGTTTAAGCTTCTCTTTTTCCAACCGTAAACCGTTCTCGATGTGCAAAGCCAAAGATTAGCTGAGCTTCAGATCTTGCTTCACGCTTAGACTAATCTTATGAGTAAGTCGGGGGGGGGAAGGGGGTTGGTGCTCCTGAACCCCACCTCCCGCGCAGAGCTGTCCCTTTTGCTAACAATATAACGTCAGGCACCTAACAGTCAGATAGGCCATGTTTACGATACCTTCTCTGAAAATTACAAATATACCACAGTGTTTCCGAAATTCTCCAATGTTCATAATATCTCTGACTAAATTCAAATTATTGATACTGTGTTTAGGTATTTTACTCAAAAATTATGTAAAGATATTTATACATTTAGTTGTCCCGGTACTTTGTTGAAATTTTACTAAAAAAATTATATTTCACTTAAACTTCTTTGAAGTTTCTTTAACTTTTGATACAAAATATTGTTTGTTTTTAATAAACTTTCTAGCAATCAAAACATTCAATAAAATTGTGCTTTGTTTTGGTGCGTGTTAGAACTGGTGACCGCTGGATTAGCAAGTATTTTATATGTACATATGGATGAAGAAGTTTATTTCTCCGTGAAGCCGAAAGTTAAGCCAATGTAGACAAATGTTGCACCAGTATACTGTTCAATTTTTGATCCAAATCAGACAAATAATTTAAAGCGTGTGTACTACAATTCCAAAATTATACTTATATTGGATTACAACAGGTGCTTTTTACTTCATTATCAGGTGCGCCAGTAGTAGAATGACAGCTTCAGTACTCTCAAGGTTTTTTCAAAACGGACCCGGGTCCAGCTTAGGTCTATCAAATTTTTTTGGGTGCAGACCTTAAACTCTGGGTCCAGATTTACAATTTTTGGCTTGAGAATTTCACGATTTTTACACATTACAGAAACGTAATTACGAAACGCAATTTTACATTATTTCAAATACATAAATTAATCTCTGCCTGTTTCAAGCCAGGATAAAGGACGAGGGCCATCTATGAAGCCTGTGGTAAGCAACTATGTACACTGTAAGCACGAACGGCTATAAGAATGCACTTTGTAAAAAGAATTTATGTGCAAATCCTATGTCTCCAAGTCCGAAACAGCCCTGGATCCAGCAAAATTTTTTTGGGTCCAGACCCACCTGAGGACCCAAAAAACCTAGACTCTATGTGTTTAAAGACACGGATCCTGTCAAAATGTCAGACAAATCAAACCGTTCACTAACCGGTATCATCAAATACTATGCGGTGTCACCAAACACTATCCGGTATCACCAAATACTATGCGGTGTCACCAAACTAAAATAGATTTTGGCATAAAGTAGTGGAGATTGAACAATTTATGCAGCTCATCTACGACAGCACTGCAGTGTTGGCTGGCAACTTTCCTGATGACATACCAGGCCACATGACTATAATTTGAATCATATTGGTTTATACTCGTCCCCGACAAATATTGAAAATTTGGGTGAAATTTAACTTCAAATGTTTGTGTTACACCTATTCGCCAAACGGGGACAGATATCTATGCAAAAGCGCTCAGAAGAACTCTTTGCTGTCACAAATTATTTCAAAGGCGTGTGAATATATAACACCAATATTTGTATTATCTCTTGGTGTTTACAGCCATTTTTGGCTAAAAAATCGAATTGGATTCAATTGTCAGGTATTTATTGCCAAAACACCAAGGAGGTAAATAATTGTAGTCTGTTTAACTTTTGGTTTATGTGTGTTTTGGATTAACGCTCCAAGTCTTGCGCAAAAAGTACTGCTAGTCATGATTTCTAATCACAAGACACCAAATTGTATTGTGTGATGAAGGTAGTGCTCCTAACAGGGATATCGAGATAGAAACACTGATTATTGCATTGTTGCATAACTTAAAAAACTGCTGTAAGAAGGAATTATATATTTGACGAATAAAAATTTTAATATCAACAGTGCCTTTCGCGTAGAAGAAATATCGAGTCTTTTCGGTTAGCCCCAGCCAAAAATCATCAATACTGAAGATACAGTGAAAATTTTATTTTTATTAGACACAGCTCGTTGCAATTTTTTTCTACCTTTTTGACTTTTGCCTTGGCATCAAACTTTCTAAAAATATATATAACTTTTGTTTTGTTCGGTAAATGTATATATAGCTTCCGCATTGACAAGCTGAATCACATGCCCCAAAAGTTTATAGGCGAGAGTTTTGTCAAATTTCTCAGTCTAACTGTGAACGGAACAGGGCGGCACTAGCATGTGAGTGTCCCCCTCCAAACTATGACGCGAGTGCCCAACTCCAAACTGTGACGTGAGTGCTCCACCGAAACGATGACATGACTAGGCCGCTGCAAACTATGATGTGAGTAACCGATAGTGCCTCCCGCCCCCTCCCCCTTCCTCCCATCGTGACGACGTTTACAATATCTGAAAGAAATTTGCTGGAAAATTAAAACGCAGTCTTATCGAAGTTTAACTGAAAAATACAGCATACAGGTCTTGGGTAATAGTTGCAAATTTGAAAATATTAACCTCGTAACTAGTTTTATTCGAGGTGATTTTATCCGCCAAAACATATTGTATTTTGTGAGATAGCTTGTTGACTTGTGAGTGGCCCCCAATTTGGTACCACTACGGGGCTCCTAGGGCTCTGGAAATAAGTTGTGTCTGGCGTCAGTCGAATCAGCTGGTTCAATGTGGTCCACATAGAATATATAATTACATATTCATTGAAAACAAATATTCTTTCAACAAGGGTTTTGCATCTTTGGGACCCCAAAAAATGGGGAAAACATTTCTAATAAATAAGACTATAATGAACAATTTCTAAGCCGCCGTTACGAGCGGAGTCAAATGCAACAAAATTTTCGATGTATCTTTAAAATTGATGATTTTCAATGTGGGGGCCCAGGAAATTGAAGCGACCCTAAGATTTAATGTCTTTTTCACGGCAACATACTCGGACAAATATTCAAATGACTAACCTAATTTTGCCTAAAATGAAGGCATTTTTTACAAGCTAGCATTTTGAGATGCTGTGCAACGATTTTAAGGACAAAGTTAATTCCCTTTAGAACAATTGGTACATCCTCAATACAACAATATGCGAGCCTACATTTTACTGAAAGTTTCATTGATTTTTGTTTTAATCTTTCAACGGTGTTTAATTTCAAGACTAAGAAATTCATGACGTATTTAATAGGTGAAAACGACCAATGTGTTGTCAAAGCTTTTTGTGCTCATCTGTAAACTGTCAATATCAACCCAGTCCCTAGTATAGCACAAGATTATGTGCTACGGTTAAACAGCTATTATAGTAAGTTGTATATGTATTTACAAAATATATATTTGTTTGTCTCAGTTGAAACTGTATATTATCATTATGTACAAGTTATGATACATAATGTTTTGCACTTAAAGCAATTATGCAAACAACAGTAAGCTCGATCTTATTACATTGTACATATTAAATGAAGGCACTAAGTGCAATTTGAAGTATAAATTTGCAACTGTAATACATATATTGTAAATAAGCTTAATATTACATATTGATGTTGTAAAAGCAATGATATTATGTTTAACATAGTAGTCGATGATACTCAGTAATATATAATAGAAAAAACGCATGTGTTAGCGAGAACGTTGTCACGACAACTTTAATTTATGTTGCAATATGAACTAATAATACAACAATAAGTACATTGTTTATTTACATAATGTCTAAAGTTATTACAGTTTCGACGATACAGGTATATTCCCATCAAGCGTCTTAGAAGTTGGGCGTTAGAACATTACGTTAGAACATTCGTTAAATTACGATGAACTCGTCGACACTCGTAATTCAACGACGACTGATTGGATCAAAGTCGGCGAAGACTGAGACTCAAGATCTTCATTTTGATGGGAACCAGTGCACTTCCGAGATTAAGAATATTAGCACCGCGTCTTGATAATTATTAATTGAAATTTAAAATTATTTTCGCCACTAAAAATATACAAATTTGCTGAATTCCAAATTCACGGATATGATAATTTTGGGTTTTGCGTATAGGCTACTAATTTGTTTTTCTCAGTCATTGCCGAGAGGACGTACAGCCAATCTTTCAAGGCCAATTATTAGTTTGCCCTTGCAAAGTTTACTGCACATGATCAATAATTAAACTACAAGTAGAACAGATACATATATTGCTGTAATATTTTGTACGTGAAATTTTATGGCTGTTGCACAAGGTTATAGAATGTTTCTATTATGCAACCATAATTTACAATCTAAACCGCTTCAATTTCTCATGCGCAGTTTATACACACTGACAATTACAATTTTAAATGTTGCCGCGGTGAAGCAGGGTTTGGCGCCATTGTTAAACAGAGGCATCCAGGTTTAAATCTCTAGCTGGACACAAATGTTTCTTCTTTTTGCGTGTCTTTAAATTTAATATTGCTGGCCCTAGAGCAATCATCCATCGTGCTTGACGATGTACTCAGCTTTGCACGGTTGTGCTGTGGCTGTATCATGATGTGAGTTTGACGTATACCTATAGGAACGTTCGCGATTCAAGCGAGTTTGTGGACCAGAACCAACTCAGTATAAGGCTGTGCACTTCATATACATACTAACCAACACAAAAAATGGTTCCAGAACTATGCATGCTATTTATGCCATTTGGTCTTTGATTTAACACGAATTAAAAATGGAAAACTATACTTTTCGCAATCGTTTGTGATTCTTGACTGTAATAAACAATTTAGTATTGAATTACACCTTCGTTTGTAGGGCTGCGACGTCGCTTACGCAACGGAGTTGCGAAACTGACATTTCAAACGCTACGGAATATTTTATGCATCGGTTGTATTAGACCCACGGTAACGTTCATATAATAACCGATTCTTCTGCTTAAAATATTAGCTGATGATGTTAAAATACGTATTACCTTTGATAAGAACGATAACTGTCTTCATCTCTCAATGCAAAACGCACTTAACTTAGTGTAGAACTGGTCTTCTGACGTTTAGCTTGCCATATCACCATCAAAATGTTTTACATCTTAGTAAAGATAATCTGCAAATAAGTTATAGTGTAAAACGTATTGACTTGCCCACCTTGTAAAAGATTTGGGGGTAATAGTTCAAGTATGACTTAAAATTTAAATCTCATATGAATTCAATCATTTCGAATGTGTACCGTATTGCTAAAATGTTTCGGTTTATAAACCGCGACCCACATGGCTTACTATTTGATATAAATTTTAAGTTCAACCTCTTTTGGAATATTCACCATCTGTCTGGTCACCTGCATCCTTAATGCAAAGTGAACGTGTACAGAGATATTTTACTCGAAGACTAAATTATAGAAACAGTGGTTCCTTATGATATTGACCCCTTAGAGTTGCGCATCTGCGAGCAGACGTTTGAATGGCTTTTAAATATCTGAACGCAGATGTAAATGCTTGTCAAACCCTTTCATGTTCTCGCAGAATACCAATACACGTAGAAACGGCAAAAATGGTAAAACATAAATTTCACGCCATTGCAGCAAGAAATATCTTTCTTCTGTGGCATGTTGATATATGGTACTTTTTACTTAACTCAGTCGTATGTTCAGGCTAGTTTAAGAACTTTTGAAAACAGTTGGAAAATAACAGCATATTGAATCGGTATCTCTACTATCACCGGAACTTAGGTTAGTTGTAAGACTAGGACTCATGCTTTTTTCTAACCTTTTTACTGAATATTCTTGCTCGCTGCATTCATGCTTCAAATTTTTAATATCCACTATTTCGATGTGCCATGTATATCTGTGTGCAAGTAATCTTGATATTCAATGTACTTTGACTTTGACTTTGGTAATTCTCAATTTAAAACAATGTTTTAGGGACTTATTTCGAAGCTTGGCTTTAAGCAGTTTTTATCCAATAACCACACGTCACTGTATTATGAGGGATTATAAATGTATTCCTGCAAAAAACAGTTTCGCCGTTGACGGATTGAGAACCCATTAGAAGATCGTGGTTTAAACGACGTAGCTGTAAGGGTTCTAGTTTTGAAAAGATAGCCTTTCAAGTTGTCACATGTCAAGAAAACACACTACCGCAGCCAATCACGACAGAAATAGCGCTGCACTTTTTGAACTTAATCAATATCTATCAGAGAGCGTGGCGGCCATATTTTACTGCAGTATTCTATAACTGGTTGAACGTATGTCATAATATATAAACAATGAATTTAAATCACTATTTATAGAAAAACGAAACAACAGTTTAAAACACTGTATGCTTTGGTGAAAACGAGGTTAAAGTGTGGCCCGAATTTGAGATTATTAACTATTGTGATTCCTAGGTCTTTGCAGATAGAAATGAACAGAATTATCCTGATTTTTAGGCAACCAAATTTTAAATTGTTTTACCTATGTTTAAAACATTGCACTTGATAGCAGCTATAGAAAGTTGGTATTTTGATGTCCAAGCTTCGACACAGCACATGGCATTTTGAAGCCTAGAAGCTGCATAATGCATTCGGTATGCGGCATGCTTATTTAGGCAAAGCTTCACATCGTCAGCAAATGGTTAGCAGTTAACATCATTATAACACCATGGAGGATTATTTACATAGATAATAATAACGTAAGCCCACGGACACCACTTTATGAGATTCAGAATATGTACCATTTATAATTTCACTCTAAAGGCATGATGCCTAAGAAAGGTTCAATCTGCTTAAAAAGTATTCCGTTGATACGTATTACTGACAGTTTGTGAAACAGTTTGACGTGTGAAGCAGTGTCAAACGCTTTCGCAAAGTCAATATATACCATATAAACTGTTTTATCACAATACAGTGCTTTCCCCAGTCACCCACAGATTCGATAAGTTGAGTATAAATTGATTTTTGGACGCAAATTCGTGTTGACTTGGAATTATGTTATTGCTAAGCAAATATGAAAACACAAAATCATTGACAACGATTTATATTATTTTTCAATTCGAATGTATACATATATATGTGTGTGGCCAAAATGTGCGACGGCAAAATTTCAGCTTTTTCAATAACTTTAGTTGCCATAAATAAATTGCTATAAAACAAAAATGTTTCAATAAAATATGGTCGGATTTAAATTATTGCAACCTTCGGCATTAGTTTGCATTGACCCTAAATTTCAAAGACATTTATGGAACGGTTCTGTCAAAAACAGCTTGTAACGTGCACAGCCCCGCTCTGGCGCGCATTAAGATCCTGTGCCTAATTTGCGACCTAGTGCTCCTGATGTCCGCCGCCTATTTTTGCCGGTGCTGTGCTCCACGTCGCAAAGCCAAGACATCTTAAGCTTACTGTAGTGCTCGCATCAAAACCGTGTACGGCGGCTTAAATATAAAAACTTCTTACATAAACGTTGAAAACTAACGAGAATTGACCAAACGCTACAGTTAAATATAATATCAAATGTAAAATATTGGTAAGTTGCGCAGCATTAACCATCGATATT